>NW_026506654.1:0-25461 GCF_026875155.1 Cherax quadricarinatus
TCCCCCTGCCTTGGTGGGAATCGGCCGTGTGATAATAAAAAAAAAAAATATAATATATATATATATTTTGGGAAATTTGGGGGAAAAATTTTTAAACTAACTGTCAGGGATTGGTGGCATAGGCATCTGTTCTGGGGGTTTTTACAGGGTCATGGGCCTTGTGACCATTTTACTTTATGTGAATTTGGTCCATTGTGTTACTAAGCATGTCTATAAGTTGTGTTTTGAATTACTTTGGAATGGAGACGTTATGCTCGCTAAGTAGGCCAAGAGTCCGATAGTAAGGGCTGTTTATTGTATATATGGCGGTCTAAGATTTAGCTGCAGGTACTTCCTGTTATTGTTTTATTCACTGTCCGATTTATGCTTATTATATACTTTCTCATGTTAATGTATTGTACAATTTTGTTTTTAAAATGATGTACTTTTGTGTTTCAAATAGGGAGATAAGGATTTTATGTACTGTAACTAGAGAGGTTTGATACCTTATGGTAGGATTTTGTTAGTTGTATTGGCTCTGCTGGCATATATAATGTTATGTATTTTACTTGTGGGTGTTTCCTGCCCAGGTTTTATGTGGGGGGTTTCATTGTGATATGTACCAATGTAATGTTTATAGTAGGTTTTGGTTTGCCCAATGTTTCAGTTAATGTTCTGTATAATTTTAATTTTTGTATGTTGTATGATATTTACTGTGCACTTTGTGCAAAGGGTCTAATTGTACAGAGCTGTGGGGGATTTGTGTGGGCACAGACATAATTTTTTTTATATATATTTTATTTAAAAAACAGTGAACATACAATACATACATGAGAAATACATCACCGATTAACAAGTAGGTTATGCAATAAAAAATACATTGATAGCTTCCTCATCAAGCGAGGAAAACATACCAACCCCTAATTAAATGAACAAATCACTACAGTGTCCAAAACTCGCTGTCCAGTGCATTACTGAAAATGCAATAAAACATAATTGACGATAATAAGTGGTAACAAAATTTATATGTGAAATCAAGAAAAATCAAAACAAATATTATATCTACAACTGTAACATAATCATCATTTAACATCAGGTATATGTCCTGTTGTGTTATTGATATAAACATATTATATTGAAAAACTCCACATGACAAAAGTACAGGTATAAAATCAATTATAATGCACGATCAATACAAAAGGTGTAGGTTACAGCCCACGAGGTGGGTGCAGTATTGAGACATGGAATCAAGATTATTTATTATTATAATCAAAAGGAAGGGTAATGCCACAAGGGTATCAGTTGTAAGTTCCTAAACTACACGTACAATCAATATTAGCACCCAAAAGCATGTTAGCCATAAGGTTAACTGTGGGAATACTTCTGTGGAAAATACTGTATATATTTTCCAGAAATACAGTAGTTATATGTAAATAGATGGCCATACTGTATTTAATAAAATTTATGTTATAAAAAATGGGAAAAATTTCTGCACCTTCACAAAAGAGACTCGCCATGTTTGAACTGGTCAACCCAAACGTTAGTGAATAATGTGAAGAATTTTCGTGCTCTAGAGGTAAAATTGGGATGACACCTCTCAAATAGGAGCCGAAATTGTTTTATGTGCATTCCTGCATAACTTAAGATATCTGGCGACTGGACTAGACAGCTCCAGGAACCTCAGATAAGTCTGTTATGTTTAACTCTGGCCAGTGTTATTTCATGTATAGACAGTGAAGTTTTCTGGGTACGATATACATTAATCTCCAGTCAAATTGGTGAGTGATATTAAAATATTTTCCTTCTGTTATGTAAATTGTATATATATATAATCGTTTATTAATTTAATAACTTAATGTCTCCCCCCCCCCTGTTGAAAAACCTGTTTCCATTACACCAACATATTATCCATCATCAAATCCTTAAAACTTATAATAGGAGTCTATAGATGGCTATGTAACTAGATGAAACCATAAGTAGATGCTACACTGTGCCATTCCTTCAGAAAATGGACGACAAACCTAATGGGTTGGTCGTTTTAAAAAAGGCCCCTCAAAGGACAAGGTGTCGATTACAGACCAATTATAATCCTTAAAATTAGCCCCTTTCAAGACAATAAACACTAAAATTAATTGAATCTGACATCAGCGAGACGATTGTATGACACATCATGAACATGCCAACGTAAACACGGGGAAAGCCCCACATGAACATTTCTCGTCACCGAAGAAAACATTAACAAAAAAAAAAAAAATTATACAAATATCACAAATATACAAACCCTGCCATGGTCGGGGCTTATATATTTTACCGAACAAAACTGATTTGCCCAGCTTGCTATACAAAATGCCCAGAAAGTAGAAAAAAAAAATCTCAGTCACAATCTCAGCACTACCTTTCACCCACAAGCACACAAAACATACCATAACTACAGAAAACGCAACTTACTACTAAACCCTTTCACTCAAATTATCCTAACGAAACCAAGGGGTGTTACCATGGGAAGAGTCCAGCCCCTCGCTGCCTTACCCCCCCTCAGTTGCAGTAACCGCTGTACCGTAATACTCCTATAGCTTGCAGGGAAGGGGAAACCCCCACCTCCCACCATAAAGGATCCTATTCCTACAACCCGTTTTTAAATACCCGCCGCAATGGCCATAACCCGAACTGCTCCCTCATTTCCTCATGCCCCATGAGATATATAGGATGTCTGCCTCCACATACAGGTTTGCCCTTCTTACCTCCCTTGACACTCCGCTAATGTCCAAGGATAATGCACGCAGAGTGGAGATACATCTCCCACTGAGAACCCCAAAATCCTACCCAACCACGTACGAACGTCGTCCAAAGCGTCACAAAAATAAACAGCATGGTATGCTGTTCTTCTAAACCACAATTTAAACAATGCACATCTCTTACCAAACCCATCCTGCTTAAAAAACTGATTTCGAAGCTAAAATACCAATAATAAATCTGTACACTAATTCACGAACCTTCGGGGCCAACTGAAGCTTACAAAACCCGTCCCATATTTCTTTCCAATTACACAGGGGAAAAGCAGACACCCATTGCACTAGTACCCGATGCCATCATCTCTGCACCATCTGCCCCGCCCTAATGCTCTGAACTTTTTTTCAACTTTAACAACAGACGCAACTGTCCCTCACACTCAATTAAGTCTTTACCACTCCACCTTTTTGCGTATATCTGTCATTACCCTACCCACCCTGGCTCCTTCTCCCCACCCTCCCTCAGAATCGCGCTTTTACATTTTAGAGCTTTCGCCCGTGGCCCCAAACCCAAAGACCTAGACCCCCCAGACTTTACATATGTCATGACTACCTCCCTGCTCAACCAAGCCCTCCCATAGCCCCATACATACCTTAAGACGCTTCTTTGCAGCTCCTGAATATCCATGTCCCTTAATGGGTATACCTCACCACGCCCGATACCTTACTATAAACAAAGAGTTGACTACCTCCTGCCCATTGTTGCAATGAGACCTCTCCAGCTCTTAAACCTTTAAGACGGTCTAAAGCCTTTTTGACCACCAGTTCAAAATTACCCTTCGACTCTCACTCTTCCTCCTGTACACGATTCCACAAATTTTTAATTGTACAACTACCAACCAACCATACCTGCGCCCAACCCCCCCCCCTACCCACGTACCCACCTCCAATAATTTCGATTTTGCTCTGTTAACACACATATCCGTTACCGCCCCAAAAACTGCAACAACCCTACCAACGATTTGCAAATCCCCCTCCTCTTTCAACAAAATTGTTGTATCATCCACGTAACCGACTATGCACGCACTATTATTACCCTGCACCCCACCTCCCAAACTGTCATCCACCAGATCGTAAAATGGTATACCCAGCATTTTCGTCTCTCGACCTGCGGGGAGAGAGGACGCTTCTACAGGTTCTCTTGCACGCCACCTGGTGAGGAAAACATAGCATTAGCACCAAGATGGCGGACCGCTGTACCGGTGCATAAATACTGTCTGCATTCAGCTGGTTAGAGGATCTTTAAGCAACGACACGATGAACGTTCTCCTGCCAAGCATTATCAGGGACTGTTATGGCATCCCCAATGAAGAGCTGTATGGTGTGGCACTGAATGGAATGTCAAGGGTCTTCGTGAAGTTCATGAGGGCTGACTTCTACTCTACCATCGTAGACGAAATTTCAAAAAAGACTGATGAGTATCAATTCGGCAGTGGAAGTATGCTTGCATGATGTGTCAAAGTATTTACTTGGGTGAAGGAAAGGGAAATGTACCTTTTGAGGCAACAGCATACAGCCTACAAGATGTGTTCAGTGGTTTTTGGAACTGTACACTCGACGAGCATGGGAATGTGGGGGGACGGCCTTATGAGGGGATGCCGGAAGGATCCTTCACACTGAAAATGACCCGAGGAGGACATACCATCTATGTTACTTTGCATAACCATAGAACACAGGTTTTTGTACACTATGCGGGGCAGAGGAAGACGTGCCGTTTATGTGACTCTATGAGCACATGGTGGCACAATGCCCCAGGAGACAGGGCCCTAGCGTCAGGAGACAGCTTCTTTGGATACGCCATTAGAAGCCGCGGACGTTATGACGGGTTGAAGTGGAAAGCCGGGGTACAGGTCTATGGAGTAGGGGGTTTCACGGGGCAGAGGTGGTTTTGGAGACGTGGCTACACTACCAGTGGAAACGGGGGGGGGGGGGGGAATATCGCTGTCAGACAGACCGTTAGGTACTGCAGAGTCAGCTCAGGAGGGGTTTTGGAGGCTGTGCTGAAGGATTTTTTGGAAAAGTCAGAGCATGGTGTGGAAAGTGATGTGAGGTCAGGTGATGACAAGGTGATGGAGGAACAGAAGCAGGGTAAGGAAGACTTGAGTGAGGTTCGAAAGGAGAGCAATGTGGTGGTGGAGGTCCATCAAGAAGATGTGGTTGCAGAAGAAATGTGTGTGGGAGGGTAGCTCCCGCAAGAGATCAGCGGGGCATCAGACATGGACGAAGTCCTCACACCAGCGCAGAGGCCTGGGAAGAAGATGTGGGCAGCTGTGGTAGCAAAGGCAAGTCCGGGAGGAGGGGGGGGCAGTGGAAAGCTAGGCGGGAAGGGACAGGGAGGGTTGGAGGGCGGAACGGGGGATTGATAGAGAAGAACCGAAACCTATAAAAAGGAGGACCAAGTAAGCCTCAGCGGCATGGGGGAAAGCCGCCATTCTTGTAAAATTCAGGTGTGTAACTTTCAATGTAAACGGTTTTAAAAAACCGAGGTCAAGAGGGTATGGTTAGAGTGGGTTTTAAGGAGATTTAGTATTGATGTCTGTTTTTTGCAGGAACATAACCATAGGTTAGGATGTGAGCTGTTTTTTGAAAGGTTATAGGTTTTTACATGTGATGCTTTGAGGTTGAAAGGAGGTGTGGCTTTTGGGGGTTTAAAGGGACCAGTCCTTTGCGTATCCGGGGTTGGGGGGAGGGGGGGGGGTGGAGGGTTGTCAGGGGGGAAATGGGTTTTGGGGGACAGGAGGGTTGTTTTTGTAGGTGTGTACATGCCAGCAACTAGTAACGCTAGGGTGAAGGTGGATTTTGTACGCGAGGTTTGGTATATCACTTGCGAGTTTTACCTGCTTTTACGGTGATTGGTGGGGATTGGAATTGTGTCATTAGGAATGGTGATGAGGTTCCGAGGGGATGCGGGTTGTGTTTTGGGGGTTCTACGGGATGTTTTGCGAGATGTTGGAGTGGTAGATGTGGTGGAAGTAGGGGATATGGAGTGGAGCACACTTTATTCGTAGGGGATATGGCATGGTTAGATAGGATTTATGTTAGGCAGGGCATAGGGGTGGGAGGGTGAGGACTATCGATGTGGGTTTTTCTGATCATCGTGCGTTATAGCAGATTTGAGGGTTGATGGCATAGTGAGAGTTTATGCAGGATACTGGAAATTTAAATGTGAGGCTACTTAGGGGCGAGGTGACCAACACAGGGTTTGAAGATTGGTGGAAATCCTTTTGGGAGACTAGGAATATGGAAATGGATTTTCTGGATTTGGGGGGAAATGAGGGCTAAAGTTGAAATCGCGAATTTTTTAAAGTACGGGTAAGGAATGGCGAGGTGGAGCTATGGCCTACAAAATTATCTTGAGGGTCAGTTTAAAAGACTGTTATGCAGAGGAACGGGTGGGGCGGGGTGTGGACATGGAACGTTTGCGAAATAGGTTGGCGGAAAATTTACAAAGAAAAATTTGAGGCAATTCGAGTTAGGGCAGGGTTGGAGGATGTTTTAAGGGGGATAGGCCATCGGGTTTTGTATTAAGGAGGGTTTTAAAGGGAAAGGCAGGCGAAGACCACCTTGGCGATATTGAGGCAGGTACAGGGGGGGTGGTTTTGAGGAGGGTCAAGGCCTATCCACCACGGAAAATATTAGTTTGTATGCAGATTTTTGGTTTGGGAGAAGTGGAGGAGGGTTTGGCGGGGGAGTGGGTGAGAGACGGTTTGGGGAAAGAAGGGTTTAATAGGGTATTAAGTGAGCAGACAGTGAACAGAATCGAGGGTAGTATTTCTGTAGAGGGGGTAGAGGAGGCCAGTTTTTGGGATGTGCCAGGGTAAAACCCCAGGCATAGACGAATACCAACGATTTTAAGGTATCATTGGGGGAGTGTACGGCATTGTCTGGTGGGGTTTTGAGTTGTATGTTAAGTAGTGGGAGGATGGGGAAGTCACAAAGAACGGGTGCACGGTTTTAGTGCCCAAAAAGAAGGAATGCCGAGTTTTGAATGATTACCGTGCGATTTCGTTAATGTGCTCGGATTACAAGATTTTTTGTAAGGTTTTGGGCAACAGAATGAGGGAAAATGTTGGGTTTAGTGTTACATAGGGGACAGTTGGGGAAATTTCCCGGGGAAAAAGGATGAGGGATGGACATGGTTTGATTAGGGGTTTTCTAGAGAGATGTACGGGGGGGGGAAAACTAGTTTTGATTGGGGAATGCTTATGATTGCGTGGACAGAGTTTTCTTAGGGGTTTGCTTAGAGAGGTTTGGGGTTTCGGAGGGGGTAGTGAGGTGGTGAACACTCTGTTGATGGGGCAGAGGTGAGGGTTCAGGTCAATGGAGGTTGGGTAAAGTGTACCAATGGAGAGAGGTTTGAGGCAGGGCTGTCCGATGTCACAGCTGCTCTTTGCGTGTGTGGGAGAATCCTTTTTATGAGTCTGTTTAGAGGGTTAGAACAATCAGGGGATCGAAGGGGGTGCAAAGGGGGCATCGTTGGTATGTGGATGATACTACTGTTTTGCTAAGGGGTTAAGGAGGGGTTAAGGAGGGTGGGTAGAGTGATTCAGATGTTTGGTATGAATACCGGAATGAGAGTTTTAAAACGGTGAAATCAAGGTTACTAGAGGTCGGTAATTGGATAGGGGGGCTTGGGGGTGGGGTTAGATGGACATGGTTGACAGAAAACAAGGTATGTGGGATAAAGGGAATTTGGCGGAAGAGCAGGCATGCAAAGGGTAAATTCGGAGTCTGTCATGGGTAAGGTTTTAAGTAGACTAGGAGGTTTAAGTGCGAGGGACTTAGCTTTACATCAGAGGGTAGTGGTGGTAAATTCACTTGTCTATAGCAAGGTATGGGGTGGCAGAGGTTTTTTCCTTAGAGGGACAGATATTGTGGAAAATGCAAAGGAGGGTGCTGAAGTTTGTGTGGGATTTTGGGGGGGCATGGTTAATAAGGAGGTAGTTATGACGGATGTTCGGAGAGGGGGTTTAGGTTTGTTGCCTTTAGACTGAGAGTAATGGCTGTATATATCAGTGGAGGTATATGAGGGAAGGGGGTGTGAGGGGGGCTAAAATTGAAGAGTTTATGGAGGAGGCACGTAAATGGTGGAGTGGGAAGGAATTGAGGGTTTTTGAAGATAGGTGAGATTTTTATTGACAGTGCAACAGGTGGATAAAATCAAAGTGAAACGGTTGGTGAGGGTAGTGAAAGGTCAAGGAATTATGCAAGGGGGAGCCGTGTACCAAAGTATGATTGGGGGGTTATTGGAAAGATTTAGTAAGCTTCGGATACCGGCTAGAGTAAGAGAATTAGTATATAGGTTTATCATGGGGATTCTGGCTTCCAAGGAGGTGTTACGTAGTATGGGGTTTGTGGAAGAGGCTTTTGTCATTTTGTGGTGATGTTGAAACGGCGTTTCCCTGTGGTCCCTTTTTTTGTACCCCCTTGGAGGGGTGAGATCATGGATGGGTGGGGTTTTCAGACTGTTGGGGGGGGGGGTTTTTTTGCCACTTTTAAGGGCTTTACTACTAGATGTAAGGGGAGTGCCTAGGATGTTGGAAGGCTATAATGTAAATCATAGTGGATTATCTGGACATTTCATGGGGAATGAGGGGATTAAGGGGTGATATGAGGATAAAAGCATTGGCGGCTAGATTTTTATAGGACAAGTGTAGGAATAGGCTGGTTTATGGGCGTCCTGGGAAAAAAGTTTCCCCGGGAAAGGGTTTTAGGAACCTCACTGTGGGGTTCCTTAGGGGGGGTCCCTGAGGATGGACAAAGGGGTGGTCTCCTTATGGGGGAATGTAAAGGGGGGCGTTGTTTTTGGTTTTCTCTGGAACTGATGTAGTGTGTAAGAGGAAGGTAGTGAGAATTAGGTATGGATGGTACGCCATGTTTCACGTGAATGTTTTGTCATAGTGAGATATAAGTGTGGTTTCCAGGGTTACATTTCTAAGCCTGATGGTTATGTACACTGGGTTTAAAATTTCTTTGAAAGCCAGGATACCGAGCCCTTAGGATCTCGTTTTTAAGTAATTAGATTGGCACGTTGGTATCAACACAAAATTTAAAAAAAAAAAAAAAATTACAGTTATTTTATCATATGAACATGTGGGTCCATAACTGATTTGCGAGTTGGTTATGGATATCGGGTGTTTTATCATGTTGTATGTACTGTTTTGGTTTGTACTGCCTTTTTTGCATTTTGGCTACAATTAACACACACACACACACACACAAAAAAAAAGCTATGACCGTTTAAAATTAGATTGATGGTGGTTTTTGACTGATGTAAATTTTATACGTACATTGTAACATAGACACATGGGTTTCTATACCCGTAAGGTTTGCATACTGGAATAAGACAGAGTTCAAAAGGTATTAATGTACTCCTAATTAAAGTTTTCAATGGTTAGATGATAATGTAACATGTGTATGGGGTGAAGGGGAACAGTATCTCGACAGGGGAGGTAAGTCGAAAATAATTCCCCATTCGACCTTATGGCCCCTACACATAGGGTGTTAATGATGATTGTACGTGGAAATTAGGAACTTATAATTGATTCCTTGTCATAAATATGTACCTAAACTCTTGGATTGTATACTAAAAACTTTTATATTACTCGTGGAGTAATTATGATTTTATGTACCTGTTCTATTGTTCATGTAACAAATTTTTAAATAAAATTTTAAAAAAAAAAAAAAAAAAAAAGTCTTATAGAGGATAAAATATTTTTTTTTTTTTTTTTTTTTTTTTTTTTTTTTTTTTTTTTTATTATCACACCGGCCGATTCCCCACCAAGCGGGGCCCAAAAAAGAAAAATTTTACCCATTATCCTCACTGCTTGCCAGAAGGTGCTTTACACTACATTTTTTTAAAACTGCAACATTAACACCCCTCCTTCAGAGTGCGGGCACTGTATTTCCCCATCCCAGGACTCAACCCGGCCCCCGGTTTCCCTGAATCCCTTCAAAAAATTTTTCTTTGCTCACACTCCAACAGCACGTCAAGTTTTAAAAAAACCATTTGTCTCCTTTCACTCCTTAAACCGTCAGGGCATGCCTGCTGGAAGCCCAAGGGCCCCTCGACACAAAACCCCCTTTTACCCCCCCCCCCTCCAACCCTTTCCCTGGGCCCCGACCCCTACCCGCCTTCCTTCCACTACAGATGATCACTCTGAAAGTCATTTGTTTTCGCTCCATTCTCTACATGTCGAACCACCTCAACAACCCTTCCTCAGCCTCTGGAAACAGTTTGTAATCCCGCACCTCCTCCTAACTTCCAAACACAAATTCTCTGCTTTATATTCACACCACACATTGCCCTCAGAATGACATCTCACGCCTCGCTTCTCCTCGCTGCAACATTCATCACCAGTTCACACCCATATAAGAGCGTTGTAAAACTATACTCTCATACATTCCCTTTCTTTCCCTCCAAGGACAAAGTCTTTGTCTCCACGACTCCTGGGTGCACCCTACTCTTTTTTTCCTCATCAATTCTATGTTTCACCTCACTTTCATAGACCCAATCCGCTGAGACGGTCCACTCCCAAAATATCTGAATACGTTCACCTCCTCCATACGATGATGTATAATACAGTTGTATGTGAATCAAATGTATCCTGTTCCTTGTCAGGGTTTTCCATATATTTGTTTGTTATCACTTATGTTATCACTTATGTTATTTTTTGAATTTCCAGTAATGAAATGGATAACTAGCTTTGGACATTGCAGTGTTTTGTAATTTTTAATTTTGGGGTTTTTGAGTTGTATATAGGCGGTGAGTGGTTAAGTTAGTCCAGGGTTTTGGTCTAATACTCTTTTGATGTTGAAGTTTTGATTGTGTTTATCCTTTATAAACCTGACTGTTAATCGTTGATGTATGTTCTCATTGTATGTATTTCATATGTATACTGTTCTTTTAAATAAAATATAAAAAAAAAAAGGGTTATCCCCAGCTTCCCCTATGATAACCGCCCAATGACTTTTCTCTCCTTTGCCTAACACTTTTGCAATATTTTATAGTCTAAACACAGAAGAGATTGCCTTATCGCTCAGACCATCCCCCTCCCTTTTTGGGCCCAACCCACTACCCCAAATGCTGCGACGTCCCCTTTTCCCCCCCTTTCAGCTGCAATTCAATACCTCAAAAAGCATTGTTGATGTGCCCTTTGTGTCTAAAAAAATTCATTGGATTACCATCTTGCCTGGTGTTTTTCCCTTTACTCATCTTAAATATCGCCTTTCGACCCCCTCCACATGAATCTACTCTCTAGTACCCCCCGACCCCTTTCCCTTAAACCTTTTAACCCCCCCCACAGCTACCTCAACCCCCCCCCCCCCCCCCCCATTCCCCGGAAATTGTCCTAAAAACCAAAAGGGTCAGTAAAAAAAACTCATGCTATCCGTATTAGAAAGAAAATTTGACCAGCCCTACCCATCCAAAATCGTGATATTTCTAAACTCAAAGGATGTTGCTTGTGTTAACCCAAAATACCACAAGACAAAAACCCAAAAGGGCTTGTTCCCCCCAGGCCCTCTTCCAACCCGCCTTAATTAAAAACTGCATTGAACACCCATTGGGTTTTTTCTAGTTGATCGAAAGTTTTGGTGTTCATCCTACCACCTCCGCCTAACAAATGATCATTCAGTTGTCCCCCCAGGTAAATTCTGTACCCCAAAATCTCCCCCTCGCTTTTTCCCTTACCCCAATTCCTATAAAAATTTCGTTTCCGGGTTTGGCTCATGTTTCCCCCTTTTCCAACAAAATTCCCAACCCTTTTTCCGATTTTCCCCCGAGTTTTTTCCCCCCCAAAAACCCCTGAAAAGTAGATCTCCCCCCCCCAAAAGCCTCATGTTTAGTTTCAATAACCCGGAAAAAACCCATACCATTCCCTCCCAGTCCAAAACGGCAGCACCCCTGTGATTCGAAATCCTATATCAAAAGTTGAATGCGCCCAAATCTAATTCTCTGTTACATAAATTTTGTCCAGTGTGCCAGTAGCCTTGCGAAAAAAGTGTGCTCCACCCCCCCACCCCCCCCCCAAACCCCATCAAAACCTCTGATCCCCCACAAATTCGTTTGGAAGGTAAAACGCATCCTGCCCCACGGTCTAAACCCAGAGGATAACGCAATTCCAATCCCCCCCCAAGACCCAAATTAAAGGCAAAAACCCCAGTGTGATACGTTAAAACCCCCCTTTTCAAAACTTTTTAACTTTAAGTTGCTATACAGGGTAAAACCCCTATAAAACAAACTCTAACCCCACCCCCAAAAACCCTCCACCCTTTCCACCTTCCCCCCACCCTCCCCCATCCCCAAAACATTCAAAGGGGACCTTTACCCCTTTAGCCCCTCCACCCTTGAATTTTAAAGAAATTTCTCACATACATGCGTAAACCTTTCAACCCAACTCTCTGCAAAAAATTTTAATTGTGTTCCTGCAGAAAGCAACATCCAATCATAACGTCCAGAAAAAATACTCCATCAATTTTTTAACCTCTTCCCCCCCGGGCCCTTGGTATTGGGGACACACTGGAAAAAACGGAAAGGGTTTTTCCCCTATTGGGTCTTTCCCCTTCCCCACGTACCTTTGAGGTCCCCAATTTGGCAGTCCTCTTCTCTACCCCCCTCCCCCCGATCTTACCCTTTTTTTGGGACCTTTGGTACCCCCTTTTGTGGGGGATTCAGCCACTTTCGCCCCCGATTTCTTCCCCGGACGCTGGCCCCGGGTTAAGACCTTGTCTAGTCCCCAGCACCCGCTGGCCTTTTTCGGGGGCTGCCCCCACTTATCTCCTCACCAATCCTCCCCCTGGTGAAACCCCCACTACCCCCTCATGTTTCCTTTCAACGTGGCGTTGTTTGCAATCCCTGTTAGGAGATTCCTCACACACGCTGGTGAATCATCAGGACCCCCGCTCTGTTCCCAAGAGGTCACAACACGTGCTCCCCAAATAACCCGTGGCAAAACCTCAGAACTCACAGGTCCACGAAAACTGGCCAAAATTTTGGACCCCGGACAGGGGGGTGCAATCGGATTCCTTTTTCTGTTCATTTATCTCTTCAATCCAAAGCTTGGAACCGTGCCCCTCAGAGGTACCAGATTCAGGCGTGTCGGCCTCAGCCTGGTGACCCACGGTGAAGGGTCCGAGAGCGTACAACCAGTCAGCGGGAGCACTGGGCAGCCAGGTGCTCATAAGAGTTGCATAATCTGCAGGTCTTCCTTTGGCCAGCGTAATGAACAAATACCTGGGTCCTGTATTTTTCCAGACGTACGAAAGATGGAATGGGTTACACATTTATGGAATGGGTTGTCGTACATCATCTTGATGATGAAGGAGCCTCCGGGAGCCCCTTGTATGGGCCCTCTCTCAACACACCCTTGGTCGCTGCATGCACCATACCATATCTGCCAAAAACATCCCGCAGGTGGTATTCCTCAGCTCAAAAGGTACGTTTCTTACCATGACCCAGGTAACATGCGTAGACACGTCATGCAGACAAACCTCCACAGCTGTATTCACCACCATCCTCCTTTCTTGAAAGGTTTGTACAATCTTGGGTTGTAGAAGCCGGCATTCACGAATTTCAGGGAAAAACCTCTTCTTTCCCTTTTCAGTGCTACGCCTTTATAATTCTTCTTTTGGGGATGCCGAGACGTACGTATGATGAAAGGGCCCTTTTAATGTATCATCGTAGAACCACTAAAGGGAAAGCCACGGGAAAAATTTAAACACGGGACTGTGTTAACCCCTCCCGACCTTGGGCGTTCAAAACCATCTTGTAAAAATGTAGTACCAGGCCGCCATTTAGGGGAAGCCAGGCAAGCTCGGGGCGTCCCCCCCGCCCGCGGGTTGAGAACTTTGCACAAAACAAAAATTGTGAGTTTTTTTTTTGCAAATGTTTTTGTTCTGTCTGGAGCTATCTGCTCTTTTTTTTGGGTTGGGCTTTCCCTTGCTTTTTGCAGGAAGTATTATTGGGGTTTTTGTCTTTGAAATTTTTATTGTGGGGTTGGGTTTTGTCTTTTTTTACTTTTTTGAATTTTATAATTTTACCCCTTTGGGAATGCTGTATCAAAATCATCTGTTTACTTTGTGGAAAGGGGGGGTTTTTAAATTGACTGTGTAACCCAAATGAATTTTTGGTTTTTTGACTTTTTTTAAGTTTTTTCTTAAAACCCAAGGGGGTTATTTTTTTTGTTTTTTTCCCCATTGTTAGGGGATGGTAAACCCTTTTAAAATAAAAAATTTGAATGAAACCCCCTTAGGGAAAAGCAGGGGGGTTTTTTGGTGGGTCTTTGTTTTTTGAAAGGGGGTTTAAATTTTATTGTTTTTATTTTTTTTATTTATTCTTTTTCGTGTCCTTTTAAAAATAAAATAATAAAAAAAAATAGCCAGAGAAAGAAACCAATTTCGGGGGCATCTTTTGGGTTTAAAGGTATTAACTCCCCCTGGTTGTGGGGAGTTGAAAACCCGGGGTTTATGCGGGGCGGGTGACCCCTGAACAAGGGAAAACCTTAGTGCGGGGGGAAAAGTTAAACAGATAGGAGTAGTGAGTGGTTTTTGGTAACGATATTTTGATTGCCGGCCCTTTTTAAAGGTAGGGCCCGCCTATCTCCCACCCCCCCTTTCCCCCCTTCTCCCCCCCCCAAAAGGGGGTGACGTGTGGGGCCCGGCCAAACTTTAATTTCAAAAATGACCACCCCCCCAGAACAACTGTAAGTAAAAAGCCTCTGCCCTTTTTTTAGGGGATATTTTTGGTTGAAAAAGTTTTCCCCCTTTGCCCCAATAAAAAATTTGGTCCTTTCAGCCCTTAAGTTCCACAGAGACTTTAAGATAATCCCCCCTTTTTTAAAAGGGATCTTACATTTTCATGGAGAGTAAATTTTTTAACCCCTTGGGAAACCCTGTCTCCTTTCCAGCTTGGAATGACAGATCGGGTCCCCTGCCAACCAACGAGAATTTTTTTGAAGGGGGGCCAAAACTAAAAAAGGTTCTAAAGATGTCATTTCCTTGATTACGTCCTGTTTAAATTTGGGAGTAGAGCACAGGACCCTCCCCCCTCATCTTTGTATTTGGTGAAAAATTTCTGCTTTCCATCATCGGGACAGACTATTCAAGGCTATAAAACTCTTTTGAAGAACTATCTTTGGGTTGCCCATAACACCTGAAACCCCCCCCCCCCATCATTAAGGCTCTTTTTTCAACAAAAAACGTGTTAACTTAAAACCGACCCCCATTTTCTTGAAACATATTAGCTTTAAATTTCAAATGGAAATTTTTTTTCCATTTCTTTTTTTAAATTTTTTTTCTTTCAATAGGATACCTTCATTTTTTCAATTTTTTAAAAATTTTTTGCATTACTAAATAAAAAAGTGTTTATCTTTTTGAATTATTATTTCTTTTCTTTTTCATTAATTTTCCTGAGGAGGACCACCCTTTGGGAAATTTCTTTTCTGAAGTTGTTAAAAGGGCTGATAACCCTTTCCCACAATGGCGACCTTGCCAGGATCCTCCTACAAAAATCAAGATTTCAACCCATCTCGAATTTTTCCATTCGAACCCAAAACGCCGTTCCCACAGACGGTTTACCACCAGCCATAAATTTAATTTTTTTCATTCTTAGGTAGGACTACATCAGGTATTAAAAAAGTTTGGTGATTGTTATAGCCCCAAATTTTATTGCAAGTCAAGTAGGAAAGGAAATATATTTTAATTCTGTACCTTTATTTTGAGCTTAAAAACTTTTTTGGGGGAAATTTAGACTCTAGGGCCCCGAGTTTTTTTCCAGTAAACAATTTTGGTTTCTTTTGAGCTTTTTGGGATTATTTCAAGGGAACATCGTGGGAAACACTCTTGATTTTTTTGGGTAAAGAAGATTAAAGGGTCGAGGGACTCCTTTCCCTACTTACTTTTTCTCGGAGCGGGCATAGAACCCTCCTTTTTTTCTTTCATACGTTTTTTTCGAAGCAGGGATCAAAACCTTTCCCCGATTTTATTTACATTTTGAGCGGAGCAGGAATTGAACCCTCCTTTTTCTTTGATATATCCTTTTTTCATTTTCCCCTGGTTTTTTTTAATTTTTGGTTTTGGAATGCGGGGAGAAAAGTTAGAATAACAGGGAAAAATTTGGGAAAGTTTTCATTAGTGCAAAAGATAAAAAGGAAAAAATTTGACAAAAAAAAAAGAATTGAGAGAGAAAAAAAAGACAGAAAGGAAAGAGGAGAAAAAGGGAAAAGAGAGAAATCGAGAGAGAAAACCCAAGAAAGACACTTAAAAAAAGAAAGGAGCGTGTTGGACTTAAATCTTTGAGGAGAGAGCAAAAGGGTACGTGAGGAACAATTTAAAGGTTTAAGAGAACTTGGGGGAAAAGAGCAAAAGATAGAGAAGTTGGGAAAAAGCTAGAAAATTTTTGAGGGAAAAACTAGAGGGAATAAAAATTTGCGAAGAGACAGAAAAAATCGCAAAGATAGAGTTTTTAAACCCTTAAAATTAGAAAATAAAAAGTTAACTTTTACATAAAAAACAATTAGGGGAAAGGGGAGTAAATTGAAAATCTTTGCGCTAGTGCCCCAATATTGAAAACCCCCAAATTTACCTCCCTTCCAGGGGGGAAGCTTTATTTTAATAAAATTTAAAATTTTTAAAAATTACCGCCCCCAAAGTGAAGGGCCTGCTGACACCGGGGTCCCGGGTTTAGGTTTTTTTTCGGGTACAGCTTTAATTATTTACCCAACTTTGTCGCAGGAAAACATTTGAAATTAAAAACCCTACTAAAGAAGGCAATCCAAAAAGTCTATCAAAAAACCCACAAATTTTTTTGGGAAAAATTTTTCAGGAAGCCACCTTACAGAAATGGCCAAAACTTTCACCCAATTACAGGGTAACACTCTTTTCGTTTGTTCGACTTTTGGATAGGATTTCCCAGGTTTTTTATCCCCGTTTTGAATCTCTTAGAGACTTAATGGTTGCTGAAAATTTTTTCCCTGACAGTTTTTTCCCCAAAATTTTTCGAAAATTTAATTGAGAATTTAACCTAAAATTAAAGCTGATGAAGTTGCTGGGGCCCCTTTGACTTTATGTTTGGGGCTCAAATTCCATAAAGACCTAAAGGGACAAACCCTAAGGGCAAGGGTTTTAAATAGACCCCAAAGAAAACAAAGCCTCTAAAGAATGAAAACTAACTTTTTTTATTTGTTTGCATTTGGTGGTGTTAAGGGACAAAAACGCCCCGTTTTGCCCTTTCCCTAAGAAGGTGAAAAAATTGGGTTTTTTTAAAAGACTGTAATGCCCGGGGCACCTTTTTTCCCCGGAACATTTGATGGACTTAATGTACAAACCATTTTAAAGACACGGATGCCATTTAAAGTCATTTCGATAAAAGGGCTTTTTTCCCTTTAACCTTAAAAAATAATTTATTTTCTGCTATACTTTAGACTATTTGGGGCCTTACAGACACTTTTCCTACAATCCGTTGTTACATTAGGTCTAAATGATTCACGGGTTGGCCCAAAAGCCGTAAAATTCCTCACTTCTTTTCCATATTTAATTAGGTAATGTAAAAGGTGCCATTTTTCCCTTTCTGGGTTGTTTTTTCCCATCCCAAAAGGGATGGACATGAGTTTTTCGCTCCTTTTCCCTGAAGATCAGAAAAAGCCCCTCGAAAGTTCAGAAAAAAGGGAAATTGTCTGGGGATTTTCCCCCCCCAGGGGGAAATTAGAAACCAGTGACACTACCTCGAAAGCGGGGTAGTAAATCCCCGGGTTCCCTTGTTAGATGAATGGGGAGGATATCACCCCCGGGATACTATAAATGCCCTTAAACTGGGGCTTAGCCCAAAACCCCGGGTTTCTCTTATGCCACCCTTTTGATTTTCCCTGATTTTAAAAGCCTTTAGATATATCGAAGGAACTCCTTTGTCTTTTAAACAACTTTAATTCCCCTTTCCCTTTTTCCAGAATTCCATAATGCCCTAAACAAAATAAATTTTACCCAAAAAGGAAAAAAACTTTTTCATATAATTTAAATAATAAAAGGACCCTTGTAAAATCAGAAATTAAAATTTAAAATTTAGTTGAATAGATTATTCCATCTTATTTGCCCAAAAGTAAATTCAGAGAGACTGTTTTTAAAATGGCAAAAAGACCTGCCAGGGGCCGGAAAAATTTCTCCCCATCTTTAAAAACCTTAAAAAAAATTGGGGAAAACCTTTTTTTTTGGCCCCAAAAATTTTTCCTCAGAGACCCAAACCTATTGAAAATCGAAAAAGTTTCCCAACTGCCCATCCCCGGGGTTTACCGGGCCCGATTTTATGGTCAAAAGGGCAATCTTTATGGTCCCGTTTAAAAGATAGTATTGAAAATCTTTGGGGCCCCTTTATCACCACTTTTTTGGGGGGGACATTATTTTGGATTATGCTTCGGGGTTTTCCCTGAAGCTGTCCCCTAAAGTCCATAACTATTCGAGGGGGCTAAAGCCTTTTTGTCCATTTTTTCCCCAGATTTGGGAAACCCCTAGAGAGTTTTTTGGTTGACCGTGAGGCACAATTCACACCCAAATTAAAATTGAACATCTCTTTCAACTTCTGGGAGTGAAGCCTCTCTTCACAAAAATTTAAACATCCCCGGTGTAATGGGAGGATTTTAGCGCCAGCATTTGGGTTTTCAGGTCCATTTAAAGGGAAAATTTGCTCCCTTAAACCTAAGGAGTGGCATCGTTACCTACCCTGTGCTTTGTTTGCCCTTTAGGGAATTCCCCGTGCTCTTTGAGTTTTCACCTTTTTTAAATTCTCTAGGGAGAAAAGGCCAGAGGTCCACTGTCCATCCTTCATGACTTATGGGCTAAAGAAGACGTGAATGCGGGTTTGTTTTTCTTTTCAGTTTCTCCTTGACCTTAGATCCAAAAATTTTAGGAGACCCCTGACATAGTTTCGAGAAAAATTAAGGGGCGCATTTCCCCTGACATGTTTTTTTTTTTTTTCAACCCATTTGTTTTATTTTTGTTGTACTTTTAGGGTGAAAATTTAGAGGCATGTGACAAAGTTTCAGTATGATTGGCCAAAAAAAAACAGAGAAAAAAATAAAACATAATTTTTATATATGGCAGCACGACCTGACAAATTGGGGACTACGGTGGGACCCCTTTCCCACATTCCCAACTGTTAGAAAAACAACTAGCACGACATTTTAACATGCCATTTTATCTAATATATTTATTATCAAGTTAAAAAAAAAAAACTTTTGACAGAATTTTTGGGTTTTTGCCAAAAAAATCTCCTTTTTAAAAACCCCGCATAAAATCAAAAATATTTGAGATATTCCAAAAAAATTTTACGTTTTCAATTTCATAAAAGGGTTTTTTTTAAAATTGTCTGTGAAAAAACAATTTTAATACAAAACATTAAAATGGAGTTTTGGAGCGAAATAAGTGAAAATTTTCTTTTCCCGGGCATAGGCCCAGAACGTCGGCCGGCCTACCGTCTCCAAAAAAAAATTTTTTTTTTCGGCGGGAAATTTGCGTTTTTTTCGGTGTAATTTTTTAGGAAACTGATGTTCTAGTGCAGTTTATCCTCTTTTAAAAAAACCGTTTTTCCCATCACCACATACCAAACAATAGGAAAAAAAAGGGGACGAGGGGTAACTCATTTTTTTGAAATTTTGTTGGGGGGGACTCTCGGGTATTTTTATGGCCTACATCGCCGCCACCAACCTGATATAAATGAAATATTTAATTTTTTTTGTAGAAAGTTGTAGAAAAAATTGATTTTGTACAAATTTTGTTGCCAAAGAGTTAAGCATTTTCGTATGAAAAAACTCTTTTCCATATTTTTTTTTTCTTTTTTTGTCCCCCTGGGGCCATAAACCAAAAACCAATTTTTTATACCAAAAACGAGGAAAAAGTTTTTTTAAACAGGAGATGAAGTTTTGGTTTCTTTTGCCTATCACGTTTAAAAAAATTATTAGTAGCATGGAAAGGTCCCCCAATTTTTGGGATTAAAATTTGTGGGAAGGTTTTATTACCTATAGAAGTCAAAAGGGGAAACCCAAGCTTTATCTTTTCAAAAAATCCTTAAAAAATATTACCGAAAAAAATTCTGTTTTAAATGCCTTTAAAAAACTTTGATTTTGTTTTTTTCCCCACAAATTTATAAGACAATGAGGGGTAAAAGGGGTGCGTAATTGACACCTCTAACATAGGGTATGACCCAAAAAACTACACACTTTAGGGCCTGGACCCTCAGGTGCGAAAAACATTAATAAACAATGATTTTTTTGGAAAGAAATAAGAAAATGAAAATAAATTCAATTTTGTGGTAACTTCTCAGACGTTTTTTTTTACTGATATTCCAGGGGTCACCTCCCCCGGTAGTCCATTTAAAATTGACTTAGTCCGGACAATCCCCATCAAAAGGAAATTATAACCCCGCCGTTCACCTTAGGGTTTTCATTTGAAAACCCAAAAAGGGTTAAAAGATTATTTAAAACTAAAGATTTATTTAACCTTCGTATCTGCCCATTGTCACCATGTTCATGGTTAAGAAAGGGGGTTTAAATTTATATAGACTTTCTATTTACTTCAGATAAATGACATGCCCATGCACTTTTGCCCCAGGGCCCAAAACTCCCTGGAACTCTGTTTCATTTAAGAACCCGCAAAAGCCCCTATCACGAGCCTTTTCCTTTCCCATGGAGAGGGAGCATGGACACGGGGTCGTCCCCCTTTTCTAAAAACAACCCGACATAGCCCCCTTCCACAAAAGGGGGGAGTAAAACAACAGCCAAAAAACTTCAGACCAATTGCCCCTAAATCCCATTTTTCATAAAAATTTTTTGAAAGGGTCCCCAAAAAGCAAGATCAAACCCCCCATCTAGAAAACCCCCAGTTTCACAACCCAGGGCAACTGGGTTTAGAACAGGGCCCCTCCCGCTGTCTTTTAAATTTCTGGAAACAAATAAAGACAAGGTCCTAAATGCACTAGAAGACAAAAAAAAATGCAGAGTAAAATTTTTACAGACTTTGCAAAAAACCTTCGGGCAAGTTGACCTTTGGGTAATAGCGCCCAAAAGGCGCCCAAAAGGGAAAAAAAAAGGAAAAATTGGTCGATGGATCTATAATTTTTCCCCACTAACGAACACCCGAGAGTATCGTCAACAGGTAAAGTCCCAGGCAGTACGGTGAAAAACTCTGTTCCACAAAGGGACAGTTTTCTAGTCCCATCTTGTTCCTCATCCCCATACCGCATTTGACAAAAAATGTCACCACAGCCCCCGTGTCTTCCCCCTTTGGGAAATGACACCCCAATCTCAGAAAAGGTCCCTTTCCCTTGGGAGACACTGGGAAGGCCAAAGGGGGACATCACCAAATCTTTCAGTGGGCTGCGAAAACCAAAATGGGAAATTCAAAGATGAGAAATTTCAATTTCTCAGATATGGTAAAAACTTTAGGAAATTAAATCTTCATCAGAGTTTCAAAAAAAATTCTGGCCAAAAAAAATAGAGCGAAAAACCAACGCAAAGACCCCGGGAGTGATTTGTCGGAGGATCTCACCTTCAAGGACCATAACAAATTGGGATCAATTTGCATTGCTTGAAAAATGGGCAGGTTTTGGAAAAATTTAGAAACCTTTTAAAACTAGGGGGGGCCAAAACCCATTTATGACACTCTTAAAAGGGCAATTGTTCTATCTAGGGGTGGAATATTGGTGCACTCTAAAAGCACCCCTTTAAGGCAGGTGAAAATTTCCGAAACCCAGAAAAAGTACGAGAACCTTTTTCACGGCGGCATAAGGAGATAAAAAAACCTCAATTAAAGGGGGCGGGTTGGGGGTTTTTAAAACCCGTATTTCCCCGGAAAGCGGAGGGGGAAAATTCATGATTATATACACCTGGAAAATCCCAGAGGGACCCAAATACCGAACTTGCACCGAAAATAACCATACCCAAAGCCCAAAAAACCTTGGAAAAACCCCCCCCCATGCACCATCCCCCCCAAAGAAAACAGGGGTTTTCACTAGGGAGTTTTAAAGACCATTTCAAAGTGTCAGGGGGACCGAAAACTGTTTAAAAATGCCTCCCCGCACACATAAGGGGGGTTAACCCAAAAGACCCCTGGAGTCTTTGCTTTGGGATTGGAACCCAAACACCAAAGGCAGTTCCTTTTCAGCCGGGGTGTGGCTCGTAGGTTTTTTGCGTGCAGCCAGCACAACAGCCTGGTTGATAGGCGCGATCCCCCCAGGAGGCCGGTCACAGCCGGGCCGCGGGGCGTTGACCCCCCGAAACCCCTTTTCCAAAGGGAAACTCCAGAGGCCCTTTAAAGCTATTAAATTGGGGGGGATGTGAGCCCATCCCCTTTAAAAATACGATCTACACAAATTTTATGACTCCGCCCTTCGTTTTTAGAGATTGTATTTCGCAGGCATGTCATAAGGTTTAAAGTTACATCCTTCATCTAAGCGTAAAAAAAAAACCCCTTTTCCCTACCCAAAGGATTGATGCAGTATAGAACTTTTTCCCTTCGGTTTGGTAACTGCCTGTGCTACCTACTTTTAGGGGCTGATGAGAAAGGGCCCGGGGGAATTTTGCCAAAAATTTTTAAATTTTTTTTGATAAAAAATTTTCTTAATGACATTCAGTGGAGCAAGCAAATTCAAACAAAACATCATTTTACTAGGTTTCTCTCACTTTGGGCTCCCCGCCAAGCCCAAAAAAATGGGTTTTCCCTTTGGGATAAAAAAGATTAGATATTTTCGGATGAACCCTTTTTAATAATTCTTAGGGAGCTCCTCCCCCGTAAGATAGAAGCTTTTAGGTTTTAAATTTTTCCCCAAAAACCCAAGGGAAATTTGTGTAACTTTCTTTTGGGTTTTGTAAATTTTTATGCACGGGGTTTTTCCTGAACCTTACTGATTTACAGGCATCTTTTTCCAACTACCTTTTTAAAGTCTGGGGAAGGAACCCTTTTAAAGAGATTAAAAACATCTTCTCAAACGACCCTATAAAAAAAATTCCAGTATGAATTTCCGGGTTTTTTTAAAAGGGTGATGCCTCCAAACTGGCTTAGGTGCAGTGTTACTACAGTAACCCTGATGGTTTAAAACCCCCCTTATGCTTCTAACCAGAACTTTTTCCTGCAGAAAAGAGATGCTCCACCCTAGAAAAGGGAAAGTTTGGCCCCCGTGTGGGGTAAAACTCCAAACCCTTTAAAATTTTTTTTTACTGGGAAAAAAAATTTATTTTAGAGGGCGAATCACAAAACCTTTGAATTACCCAAAACTTTTAAGGGGAACCCAAAAGTCGCCTCTTTAGGAGGACATTGGCCTCTAAACTTTTTAAATTTCCTATTGTATATATCAAAAGGTCCACCAAATTAATTTTTTCTGACCCTTTTTAAGTCGTGACAGTAGTAGAAAATTTTGGGCTTTAAGCGAACCCTATTAGAAAATTTTCCCCCCCCTATTTTTCTTAAACTCCTTGCCCATAAGTCTTGGTATGGAGGAGTGTGTGGGAAAAGTTCAACAGATAGGAGTAGTGAGCGAGTATATGGTAACGTAAGTTTGATTGCCGGCTGCTTGTTAAGGTATGGTCAGCCTAGCTCCCGCTATCCCCTCCCTTCTCACCACCCCGAAAGGTGACGTGGGGGGCTTCAGCCAAACAGTAATCACTCGGCTCACAGCTCCCAGCACAACGTAAGTAAAAGCCTCTGCTCCTATTCTAGTGGATATATTGGTTGAAAGTTTCACTTTTGACCAATAATAAAACTAAGTCCTTTCAGTCTTAAGTTCCACATGAGACTATTAGATAATCACCACTTTTTTTAAGTATCTTACACTTTTCATGGAGAGTGATTTCTTAAGCAGTGGGTAACCTTCTCTCTTTCCAGCTTGGAATGACAGCTCGGTTCATCTGCCAACCAACGAAAAGTGTTGAAGGAGACACTGAAAAGGTCCTGAGACGTCACTTTTTGATCTACCACCTGATTAATTGTAGTTGAGCAGGGGACCCTACCCCTCAATTTGGAGTGGTGAAGAACCATGCGTTCCTATCTTCTGGACAGACTATTCAAGGCTATAGACTCTGTGAAGAACTAGTCGTTGGGTTGTCACTCAACACCTGTGACCCTTCCCCCATCATTAACGGCTACAATTTCTACAAGACAGTGTTAACATCAACCAGAACACCCATTTTACTTGTACATATTAGCATTGAATTCAAATGGCAATTTTTCATTTTATTTTTATTTTTTTTCAAGTAGGATACACCTTCATGTTTCAATGTTTTATCTTTTCATTACTAAATAAAAAGTGTTTTTCTTTGAATTATTATTTTTTTCTATTCATTAATTTTCCTGAGGAGGAGCCAGCCTTGGTAATACTGTCTGAAGTTGTTACAGGGCTGAGTAAGCCTTCACACTTAGGCTTATTTGTAGATGTAGAGTAGGGTACATACTTGTTAGAGAAGGCTGGGCCATAATAACCTTCACATTATCTGGATAGTAATGGGAGTGATCCATTAGCCAATAACAAATCATTTGAAATCTTAGAGCAGAGTTGAATGTCACCACCTGCTATGTCTTTGGCCATCATATACATTAGTTACGCTCTCGTCATATCCCTGGCTGAGGATACCTGAGACATGGGAGATGAGACTGACCTTGTTGCGTTTTTGTATGTTGTAGGTGAGGGTTAGATTGGGGCACTCCAAGAGGGGCAGAATTCCAAACATTGGAACCAGTGGAAGAGACCTGAGGAGTCCCACTAGATCCAGGCAAAGCTGGGAAGGAAGTTTGGGACATTGTTGGAGGTGCCTCGGGAGTGTTCTTCTTAGAACTGGACATTTCTTCGCTTCTAGAATTTTCTGCATTTCCTTTTTCCTCTCGGGACAGATAGCAGAAACAGCATGATGTTTTCCATTGCAGAGGACACACTTGGGTTTAGTTTTGTTATTACATCTTTAAAAGAATGTTGCCAAGAGCATATGCTGCAAATCAGTGCTTGGGTACTGCATTTGTTGGTGGCATGACCAAATGCATAACATTTGTAACATTTGTGTAACACATGACAAACTGCTCAGAGAGATTTGGTCATGTGTACATCTGGTGCCAAAACATTTGAAGCCATTTTGACACACTAGTTTGGCTTCTTCAGGTGTCTCAAGTATTAACTTTAATGTTTCCAGTTTGTTGCCAGGTTTAGAGAATTTATGTGCTTGGACAGCATGAAATTCTGAATTCTCTGCATTAAAGTCAGCAAGAAGTTCATTCACTGTGCTATTTCTCATGATGCTGTTAATTCTGGCAACAAACACAGTTCGCTGAGCTTGATAGCTTTCAGGTGCAATTGGGTGGATACCCAAAGTCTTCAATTTATCCAGGACGTCCTGCATAAGGAGTTGAAGTAACTCTTCTTCAGAAGAGAGAAGTACTACCCCAGCGAGAGTTGTAAAACATCCACTGGAGCAATAGTTGAATTCGAGCAAATACATGCTAGAATTTCTTTCCTCGACTTTTGGTTGTCATCAACCCGTAATCTTACTCGTATCCGCGCCATGATGTCCAGGAAGGTACATCTGGCTCATAAGTTGCTTTGACAAAAAGGATCTTTCCTTAGTGTAGTGCTAACCTCCTTTACAGTGACTTATGAAGGTCAGCCCCTAAGAAAGCCTACCCTCGAGTGGTGAGGGGGACAGAGGGCCCCAAAGGGAAAGATCGGCAT
>NW_026506655.1:0-25422 GCF_026875155.1 Cherax quadricarinatus
TCTCTTTTTGAACGTTCTCATTATCCATCCTATCATTTTCTTTGCACGTGCGATCGTGGCCTGTTGTGATCCTTGAAAGTGAGATCCTCAGGCATTACTACTCCCAGGTCCCTTACATTATTTTCCGCTCTATTGTATGGCCAGAGTCTGTAGTATACTCTGTTCTTAGAGTTATTATCTCCTCCAGTTTTCCATAACAGAGTAGTTGGAATTTGTCCTCATTGAACATCATATTGTTTACCGTTGCCCACTGGAAAACTTTGTTTATATCTTCTTGGAGGTTAAACCGCGTCCTCAGCAGATGACAGCCTCATGCAGATCCTAGTATCACCAGCAAAGGATGATACGGTGCTGTGGTGTATATCTCTGTCTATGTCTGATATGAGGATGAGGAATAAGATGGGGGCGAGTACTGTGCCTTGTGGAACAGAGCTCTTCACTATGGCAGCCTCCGATTTAGCTCTTTGTGTTCGATTTGTTAGGAAGTTGAAGATCCATATCCCCACTTTCCCAGTTATTCCTTTAGCACGTATTTTTGGGCTATTATGACATGATTGCATTTGTCAAATGCTTTTGCAAAGTCTGTCTATATTACATCGCATTCTGATTTTCTTCCAGTGCATCCAAGGCCATATCATAGTGATCCCTATATATATTATTATATATATATATTAAATATTTAATATATATAATATATATTTACTGATCACTATATATGTTATGTGTTTATATATATATATATATATATATATAATATATATATATATATATATATTATATATATATATATATTTATATATATATATATAAATATATGTATATATATATTTATAAACACTGATCTCTGGCTGAAGGAGACTCGAACCTACAAACCTTGGAACAAGGTACGCAGTGCTATACCATTCTCACCACACTGGACCAATGCCTTGGGGTCCAGCCAAGGTATTGGCCATCCCAGTGCGATTGTTTGTAGTTGTTGGGGGAGCAGGTCTAGTTTCAGAGCCCTTTAGAATATTCCAGATCATGGCTCAGTCAATGAACTTTTGGTCCTGGACTCCAATCTTGTCCCTAAGATGTTCAGGAAGAATCGCTGCTACAAGCCCTCTGGATGCTATGCATGAGGACAGAGAAGCAGATAGCACAATCTGTGATGACTTGCGACACCAATGCCTCCTAGTCTGACTGGAAGTGTAGCTTGGATCCACTGCCCATCTTCTAGAGCAGGGGTTCCCAACCTGGGGTGCTCGCACCCCCTGGGGGTGCGAGACATCATTCCAGGGGGTGCGAGAAGCGTCCGTCTTAATAACAGGAAATTTATTAATTTATTACTTATTAATATTCAATAATCATTGTAAAATTTCCATTATCTTTATTTTCATCTCTTTATTTCAGATTATCATCATAACCCTTCACCATGTCGAAGAAAAGGAAATGGAATGATGACTACGTTCGTTTTGGTTTCACTTGCAACAGAAAGACTGAGGATCTGCGAAAGCCTCAGTGCATAATCTGTGGAATTGTTTTCTCCAACGCTAATTTGAAGCCATCTAAGCTGCAAGAACACTTCAACAACCAACATGGTGGGGTCAATGTTGTGGGCCATGATTTTAAGTCTTTGCAAGCTAAAAGAGCCCGTGTTGATTCTCGAGCAACCCTTCCAAAATTATGGTTTATATCTGTTGACAAACCACTGCTGATGGCTTCATACCAAGTGGCGTACAAAGTAGCAGAGTCTAAGAAACCTCATACTATTGCAGAAGAGCTTATCAAACCATGTGCATTAGAAATGGCTACAACTATTCTCGGAAATGAAGCAAGAAAGAAGCTTGAATTAATGCCACTGTCAAATAATGTTATTTGAAGCAGAATTGACGATTTGAGTTTAGATATTTTGGAACAAGTTATCTCACATATGAAGGCTAGTCCCTTGAAAATCTCCCTTCAGTTGGACGAAACTACTGATGTTTCTAATTGCAGTCAACTTATTGCGCTAGTGAGATATGTTCATGATGGTGCCATAAAGGAGAATTTCCTTTTCTGTGAACAACTGAAAACAACCACCAAAGCAAAAGATGTGTTTCAGTTTGTGAAAGACTTCTTTGCAAAATGTGAATTGGATATCCAAATTATTGGATCTGTGTATACTGATGGCGCTCCTGCTATGCTGGGAAATAAATTTGGGTTTTTTGCACTGATGAAACAGGAGATTCCATACTTGCAAGGTACTCACTGTTTCCTTCATCGTCATGCTTTGGCATCAAAAACCTTGCCTCCAAAATTGAAGAAAGTCCTTGATACTTCAGTAGAGACCAACTAGATTAGGGGTCGTGCTCAAAATCACTGCCTTTTTAAGTCACTTTGTGAAGATCTTGGAAGTGAACATACAGTTTTACTTTTCCACACAGAAGTCCGCTGGCTCTCCTGTGGGAGAGTTTTAACCCGCTTCTTCGAACTGCGAGAAGAAATCAAAGTATTTCTGAAGGAACGTCGCTGTGATCTGCTTGAAGTGTTGGAATTACAAGAATTCAATCAAATCTTAGCGTATTTGAGTGACATATTCACTCGTATGAATGATCTGAGTTTATCACTTCAAGGTAAAAATATAAACATGCTGAACTGCTATGAAAAGCTAAATGCATTCAAAGATAAGTTATATCTGTGGTGTCAACGAGTGAAAAGAGGAAATCTTTAAAATTTTCCATCACTTGAAGAAATAGCTGATGGTAATGAATCTTCAAGTTTGATTCCTAGTGTTTGTGGAGAAATTGTGACTCATTTGGAAGTGCTATCGGCGTCATTTGATAGATATTTTGATGTAGGGAAGCTGGAATCATCTGAAGAATGGATTATGAATCCTTACTCCTTCAATCTGGATAAAATGTCAGATGATGGAGAGATGAAAGAAGATCTTACAGATCTGCGTTCAAATCGTGCTCTTGAAATGCAATTTGAGAGTAAAACTTTGGAAGAGTATTGGTGCTCGGTTATGGTTCTATTTCCAAGACTTTGTGAAACTGCACTAACTGTGCTCATTCCATTTGCGACAACTTACTTATGTGAATCAGGACTTAGTACTCTTTTGTCAATTAAGACAAAATCTAGAAATCGTTTGAATGCACAGGCAGACATGCGTGTTGCTATAAGCAACATAGTTCCCCGTTTTAAAAAACTCAAGCAAGAAACAGGAACAAAAGAGTCATTGAATTAAAATGGATTTGCAAACTTTTTGGAAGTCAGCCTTTTGATTTTATTATCTTGTACATATTTAAAGAAAGTAACTATTTTTTGTATATTATATTCAAATGTTAATTGGAGACATCCTTTCTTGTCCATATGTTTGATTTTTTACATATTAAAAAATAAAATTCCTTTCTAAAGGTTTGAAAGTTAGTTCTTGATTTTACTTTTTTTGTATATATTTCAAGCAAGAGTTATTATTTTTGTAAGGTGTATTCAAATATCATTCTGTGATATGTTTCTTTTCTGTAAGTCTGATTTTTGTTCACATATTGTATTAGAAAGTGAAATGAATATCTCCTTTTGATAAAATTTAGTATGATTCCACATCCTTTATCCTTGAACAAAGTTTAAATTGTAGGGGGGGGCGAGGTTAGAGCAAAAATTTTATAGGGGTGCGGGAGTAAGAAAATGTTGGAAACCACTGTAGAGTAAGGTTAAGTACCTTCGTAAAAATCTGCCTCAGGATACTGTCATATTCGTGCAGTATAGGGTTGTCATATGAAGGTGCACATCTTAGGAAATATGTCAACCTGGGCAGACTCAAGCACTTTGTGAGAAGGTACAAGGCATCGTGGGTGCCCAGATTGCCTATTCGTTGCTCCATTCTCCTCAACTCTTCCAATTTCTTCCTGAGAATTGTGTCAATGGCATTGCTTCATAGAGGTGCTCCTAGCAAGACATTATTTGTGGGGGCAATGACTGCTGCTCCTGGTAGTTTTGATCTCACTGCATTTATCACTTGTTGACTGAGATGATTTCACATTTGGATGGATTCAGGATGAGGCCCATTTCCTGTCCCTGTGTCATTACCTGTGTAAGATCATCTAGGAGGGACTCCTTTGTACCTGCTAGTGTGCCATCATCTAGGAACCAGATGTTTAGCTCACTGGTTAGTCTGACTGTGATTTCCCTAACTGCTATACAGAAGAGAGCATGAAATCACCCTCCGATGATGTGATTTCATGCTCTCCAAACAGAAGCATTGATTCCTTGCTATATCCAGCTGAAACAAAAGGGAAGAGACCAGGGGAAATGTTTTTGTACCGCTTCTAATACCACGTCTTTTTTCAGGAGATTAAATGCATTCTTGAAATCTAATTTTACCACTGCATTGTCCTCAGGCAGGTTGTTGATATACGCCCTTGTTGCATGAACTGCTGCTTCACTTCCTTGAGAGACCCCAAAGCCAAGCTGGTTTGGTTGAAGCATCATTGGCTGCATTCACTACTTTTCCTATCATGCTTCCCCTGTCAAGAAAAGTGTTCTTATCTCCCTCTTTCTCCGTGCCTTCCGCATCTGTGATCCTCAGTTCCTTCCAGCAGAAATTTCCACTCTTCATAATTCGTTTTCCCGTCTTGGCTACCCTTCCATTTCATAGACTCTGCCCTCTCACGTGCTAAACGTAATTTCTTCTCTCCCAAACTCTCTACTCCTGAGAATTCTTCTGTCCTCTGCCTTCCCTACATTTCCGGTCTTTCTAATCTCAACAACTCTCTCCGTCCCTTAGACATCAAGCTTACCTTCCGCCAGACTAACACTCTTAGCACTAATCTCGTTCATACCTCTCCTCCCTCTACAGATGTTCCTGGTGCCTACTCTATTTCTTGCTCCTCCTGTTCTCTTCAATACTTTGGAGAAACTGGTCGATCTCTTTCTGACAGACTTAGGGAGCACAAAAATAGTGTTAGGCTTGCCGACACTAACAATGCTCTGTTCTGTCACACCAGAGATGACAGCCTTCCTATTGACTGGTCTTCCACTAAAACTGTTTTCCCTACTTCCAACTCTAACAGTCGCCGTCTAGTTGAATCCTCTCTAATGCACAACTTTCCTTGTATGAATCTTAGTCCTAGCTTCGTCTCTGTAGATGCCTTCCTCTCCCACTACATTGTAAAATGCTTCAAACTTCAGAACACCCGTGACTTAACCTGATTCCTCCTTTTTTCTTCTTCTCCCTCTTCCCCTTTCCTCTTTCCTTTTTTCTCCTCTGGGTTGTCTTTCTTTCTTCTGTCCCGTGTTTCTGTTCCTTCATTATTTATTTCATCACTTCCCCTTCCCCCCACCTCTGTGCACTTGCTCTTCCTCTGCGGGCACCTAGCTCCCTTGCAGTGCTCCCCTTTCTTTGTATTTGACTGGCTCCTCCTCCTTAATTCCCCACTACTACTACTACTACTACTACTACTACTACTACTACTACTACTACTACTACTACTACTACTACTACTGCTACTACTGCTACTACTGCTACTACTACCACTACTACTACTACTACTACTTCTACTACTACTACTACTACTACCACCACCACTACCTCTTCCTGCCTATATGTACCCGTCCTGCTCCACTTCTCGTTAGTGTGACTTTGTAATTGGTCCAAGTCGGACCGAAACGTCGTCGTAAGCTCCTCTCTTCTATGTGCGGGTTTTTTGTGTATCATTCCAGTCACGGTATTGTGCCTTTTTTTCGTTATTTATGTAGGGAAGTTTTTATTGCATTTATGGATTTAGAAAAGGCATATGATAGAGTAGATAGAGGAGCAATGTGGCAGATGTTGCAAGTATATGAAATAGGTGGTAAGTTATTAAATGCTGTAAAGAGTTTTTATGAGGATAGTGAGGCTCAGGTTAGGGTGTGTAGAAGAGAGGGAAACTGCTTCCCGGTAAAAGTAGGTCTTAGACAGGGATGTGTAATGTCACCATGGGGTTGTTCAGGAAGAATGAAGATGAGGAGAGTTGATAGAGAAGATGTGAAGGTAGGAAATCGATTCTCTGTTCTCCAAGACGAGTGTACTTCAGTGGTTAGTGAAGTTGAAGGTACCACTGATTCCCCTGCTAATCAAGGTAAGAATATTTTAATAGTAGGCGATTCTCAGGTAAGATATATGGACCGTGCATTTTGTAACAGAGACAGAAAGGTCAGACAGAGAGTGTGTCTTCCTGGAGCTGGTGTTGGTGACATAGTCAGCAGGTTGGATAATATTATGTCAGGTAATGGGAACAAGCCCATTATCTGTCTCAGTGCTGGGGGTAATGACATTGGGAAGGGCAAGAGACAGGAACTGCTGGATAAGTACAGGTCAGCCATAAAAGCAGTCAGGTCTAAGGGAGGGATCCCAGTCATATGTAGCATCTTGCCTAGAAAGGGAGTGGGCAATGAATGGATGTCTAGGGCAATTGGTATAAATTGCTGGTTAGACAGGTACTGCAAGGAACTTGCAATCCCATTCATTGATAACTGGGACCTTTTCTTTGGCAAATGTGATATGTATGCAAGGGATGGGGTTCATCTCTCTGGGGATGGAGTGGTTGCATTAGCCAATTCAATTGAGAGGGTAATTGATGACTTGTCTAGGAATTTAAACTGATAGATTATAGAGGTATGGGTGTTTGTGGGAAACAATCAGGCTGCAGCATTAGGGTTAAAAACAGCAGTTATTACCGGTATACCTCAGGGATATGTTTAAAAGACAATATTCAAAATAAAGTTGCTAGTAATGGCAAATCAATTGTTCAACAAACAAAGAGAGATAGTAGAGGGCAACGAGTGACTAGCTCCCTTAAGGTTTACTATACAAATAGTAGGAGTCTAAGAAATAAGATGAGCTAAAATTACTTGCAAGTGTAGGTAATATAGATATTATCGGTATAACAGAGACCTGGTTCAACCTGAAAGATAGAGAAATGCCTTCTGAATGCAACATACAGGGTTATAAACTATTCCACACTGATAGGGTCAACAGGAAGGGTGGTGGTGTGGCGATGTATGTCAGAGAAATTTTAAATTGTTGTCTTAGACATGATATAAGACTAGAAACATCGAACACAGAATCGGTTTGGCTTCAGTTTACCTGGAGTTTACCTGGAGAGAGTTCCGGGGATCAACGCCCCCGCGGCCCGGCCTGTGACCAGGCCTCCTGGTGAATCAGAGCCTGATCAACCAGGCTGTTACTGCTGGCTGCACGCAAACCAACGTACGAGCCACAGCCCGGCTGATCAGGAAACGACTTTAGGTGCTTGTCCAGTGCCAGCTTGAAGACTGCCAGGGGTCTGTTGGTAATCCCCCTTATGTAGGCTGGGAGGCAGTTGAACAGTCTCGGGCCCCTGACACTTATTGTATGGTCTCTTAACGTGCTAGTGACACCCCTGATTTTCATTGGGGGGGATGTTGCATCGTCTGCCAAGTCTTTTGCTTTCGTAGTGAGTGATTTTCGTGTGCAAGTTCGGTACTAGTCCCTCTAGGATTTTCCAGGTGTATATAATCATGTATATCTCCCGCCTGCGTTCCAGGGAATACAGGTTCAGGAACCTCAAGCGCTCCCAGCAATTGAGGTGTTTTATCTCCGTTATGCGCGCCGTGAAGGTTCTCTGTACATTTTCTAGGTCAGCAATTTCACCTGCCTTGAAAGGTGCTGTTAGTGTGCAGCAATATTCCAGCCTAGATAGACAAGTGACCTGAAGAGTGTCATCATGGGCTTGGCCTCCCTAGTTTTGAAGGTTCTCATTATCCATCCTGTCATTTTTCTATCAGATGCGATCGATGCAATGTTATGGTCCTTGAAGGTGAGATCCTCCGACATGATCACTCCCAGGTCTTTGACGTTGGTGTTTCGCTCTATTTTGTGGCCAGAATTTGTTTTGTACTCTGATGAAGATTTAATTTCCTCGTGTTTACCATATCTGAGTAATTGAAATTTCTCATCGTTGAACTTCATATTGTTTTCTGCAACCCACTGAAAGATTTGGTTGATGTCTGCCTGGAGCCTTGCAGTGTCTGCAATGGAAGACACTGTCATGCAGATTCGGGTGTCATCTGCAAAGGAAGACACGGTGCTGTGGCTGACATCCTTGTCAATGTCAGATATGAGGATGAGGAACAAGATGGGAGCGAGTACTGTGCCTTGTGGAACAGAGCTTTTCACCATGCCTGCCTCGGACTTCACTCTGTTGACTACTACTCTCTGTGTTCTGTTAGTGAGTAAATTATAGATCCATCGATCGACTTTTCCTGTTATTCCTTTAGCACGCATTTTGTGCGCTATTACGCCATGGTCACACTTGTCGAAGGCTTTTGCAAAGTCTGTATATATTACATCCCCATTCTTTTTGTCTTCTAGTGCATCTAGGACCTTGTCGTAGTGATCCAATAGTTGAGAAGACGGAGCGAACCCTGTTCAAAACCCCAAATTTTTGCCCGGGGGTTGTGTAACTGAGGGGTTTTAGATGGGTGGTGATCTTGTTTTTAGGCCCTTTAAAAGGTTTTTTTATGTTATGGGGTTGTTAGTGCTATTGGTCTGTATTTTTGCTGGGCTTTTACTGCCCCCTTTGTGGAGGGGGGCCCTATGTTGTTGTTTTTTATTTAAAGGGAAAGGAACCCCCTTTGCCCCATGCCCCCTTCCCCATGGGGAGGGGAAAAGGCTCGTGTTAGGGGCTTCTTGCATTTCTTAAATGAACACGATTTCCCATGAGGGGGGCCCCCTGGGGAAGAGTGCTGGGCATGTCTTTATCGCCTTTTCAATTTTTTTTTGGCGTAAGGAAAAAAATTGGTGGGTTTGTTTTTAATCAAATTTTGTGGTTTCTCCAAAAAAAAAATTTCATTTTGATCTTCAAACTCTCATTTCTGGTTAGCGGCTTGGTTTTAAAAAACTAAAGTCATTTTGGGATTTTGAGTTCCCTCACTTTTTTCCCTTGCTTTTATCGGTGTAGGACCCCCATCTTTTTTTTAATTTGGGGCCCCAAATTTCGGGGAGGGTTGTTCTCGTTTTTGATTTGGCTTAGGAGAAAAAATTTATTTTGGGTTTTTTTTCGATTTTTTTTTTTTGGCCCGGCGTTTCCTTGATCCAAAGGGATTTTTTTTAGTTTAAAGTTCGATGCTTGCTATTTTTTTGACCGGGTTTTCTCCCTGCGCTTTTTTCTGTATTTTGCCTTTCTTTTCCCCCGCTTGTTATTCTTTTCCTTTCGCCTGTAAGGGACCCGTTGTCTCTTTCTATTTTACATCAAATCCTCCTTTTTTTTTTAGAGGAATAAGCCTTGTGCAAAATTTCGAGTCCCAAACCGATTTTTTTTGGGTTCTAGGCATAAGTTTGGGTTTTGTTTTGCTTTTTTATATCTTCCCAGCTTATATGGGTTTTAGGATTTTGTTTCCCTTGGCCCAAACTTTATTTTTTTGTTATTGAATTTGGGAATTTGGGGGAATTTGCCCCCTCGTGACTAGTTCATTTTGTCGGTTGGGGGGGGGTTTCCCGCTTTTACATGTTAAAACCTCAATTTTTTGTAAATCTGGTATATTTTTTTTGGGTTTTTGGGGTTGACATTTCTTTTCGATCATCTTTGGGTTAGTAAAGATGAAGGTTTTAGGGGTTTTTCCCCCGTTAGTAGGCTCTTTTTTGCGGGTTTTTTAATTGAATTTTGTGAAAGAAAAATTTAAAAAGTCTGTGAGTGGGGTTTCTCAGAGCTGCCTCTGGTGTTATTTCCCCGCAAACAATATTATTTGCTATTTCCTCCATTTTAGGGGGCCTTTAAATTTAAAATTTTCCCCCCAGGAGCAAGATGTTGGGTCCCAGGAGTGGAATTTTTTCCAGCCCAGGGGTAAATTTTTTAAACAGTTTTCGGGGAATTGCTGGGATGTTGCATCCGGAGGCTTTTTTAGATACACAAGGGACTAGGTTTTGGTTCTGGGCCCCTTTTCGGCTAAAACTTCCACTACGTATTTGAGGTTTTAAGAGTTCTGTGAAAAAAAAAGGGAAAACTTTCCCAATTTTACGGCCAAACCCCCCCCCTTTTCCCTTTGTTCACTCTTTTCACATCTGTAAGGTTGAAACCGGGGTTTTTCCATTTTTGTTGCCCAAAGTGACCTTTATGGGGTCTCAGTGAAAGCCGCGAAAATTTCTTTGCCTCTGCAAGCCCCCCGGGAAATGAAAAAAGGGATTTTGTTGTTTTTTGCTGGCTTTGCCCTTTATTTGCAAAGAAAAAATTGTTTTTCGGACTGGTGGTATTGTTGGTACGGGGGGGGGGTTTTTTTTTTCCGGAAAATTTAGTATCTGTATCTGGGGGTTTTGGAGTGGAGGCCATCGCCCTGGGGTTTCCCACCCCGGGAAATTTGGACTGGATTTGGTTTTACGATTTCTGCCATTTCCTCCCGGGTTTTTTTTCCTTTGGCACAAAAAAACCTTCCCTCTTGAGTGGTTGTGGCTCCCCGGTTTTTCCCCATGGGCCGGATGTTTTGTATTTTTTTTTCCCCTTTAGTTTGGTTTTCCCTGGCTTTTTTAAGTTATAGAAACAGTCTTTCCTGTAGGGAAGGGGGTCCCAATTTCGGGGTTTGAAAAAGCTTACAGGAAGGGAGTTTGCTTTTTCCCTGTTGTAATAGGGGGCCATGACATTTTTTTAGGGTGGTCAAATTTGGGCTTTCCCCCAATTTTTTTTTTTCCAGTTTTCCCATGCCAGCAGAAAACCCAAGTGATTGTATGTGCCCGGGGTTTTGGGTTTTCCTTTTCCCCTTGGGTTTCTTGACTGTTTTTTCCCTGTTGGTGTTGTTTCCCTTTTCTTATTCCTATCCCCCTTTTGCAAACAATGGGCTCCCCCCAGTTTTTTTTTGGGTTTAAATTTATCCCCCACTTTTTTTTGGATTTCCTTTTTTTGCTATTTTTTTTTGCGGTTTTTCGGGTTTTTTGCAATATTGGTTTTTTTCTTATTTTGGGACTACATTGTTTCCTATATGGTCCTGTCCTCTATGGGGTCATTTATAGTTTTCCCTTCCTGGGGTTTAATTCCCGACAAACCTGGAAAAAAATCTCCGCTTCACCATTATGTTTCCGGGACGGGTACTCCAGCTTCACCTTTTCTGTCTCCCGGGCCCAGCACCTCCAGCTTAAACCTTTTACTGTTCCCAGGACAGTTCTCCAGCTTCACCATTACTGTCTCCCGGGGAAAAGAACCTCCAGCTTAAACCTTTACTGTCCCCCCAGGCCCGCACTATCAGCCCTACTTTTTAATGATAGGGGGGAATCCCCTCCACCCTTACGGGTTTGTGATTACATGGCCAGAAATCAAGGGCATTTCCATTCAGACGGATTTTTTATTTTTCCCACCCTGTTGTAAAAATTTTTCCCGGGTTTTTCTATAAAAGCAGCTTTGATGTTATCCTTTTTTTAATACCCTTGTGATTTTAGTCCACAGATTTTCCTCTTTGGGCTTACCTAAAAAAAACCCTTTTCTCTTTTTTAAATACTGCTTGTAGCTGTTCTGGGATATCTGCAAAAGGAGGGGGACCCCAATTTCACAAAAATGAAAATTTATCCATGTGGTAGCCCGTTTTTTTGGGTTTGATCCACAGACTACACACAGTTCATAATGATTTGAAGGGTTTGATTTATGCAGTCTATAGAAACCTCTTGAATATTTTTTTAATAACCTTAAATGAACTCTACGTATTTGTATTTTTGTTTCTTTAAATCTTTTTGTATATTGGACAGCTTTCCCTCCAAAAATTCTGGGTTTTTAATGTTTTTGTTTATAAGGGCGCCCACAAAACCCTTTCCCTTTACGTTGCTTTTTTGTCAACGGAAAATGTTTTAAACCAAATTCCCCGGGGTTTTGGGCCAGTCAAGGGTTGGAACCCTTTTGGGGGTTTGGACCAATTTGGTTCTCTTTATCAGTGGGGGCACTTTTTAAAAAAATAAAGGTCGGTGATTTGGTCAACAAAGAAAAAATTTTACTGGAAATTTTTACCCGAGTAAAATTGGATTTGATTTATACAAAGTATAACTTGCGTTTTTTAAGAGCGGTTTATACTGGAAACTCCCACAAAATTTACGTACAGTCGACCCCTTTTTTTTATCAATGCCCGTTCGGGGTTTTTTTATTTTTGTTTTTTTTCCCTCCCCACCCAATAAAAGTATATTATCACTTTAGTTTTCTGGTGGGAAAATTTTTGGGGGAAGGGCTTTTTTGTTGTAAAATTGGGTTCTCGTTGTGGGAATTGCGACCCGGGTGGTTTAACTACAGGGGTTTATAAAATTACAACAGTTAAGTCTCGTATTTCAAGAAAATGAAAATTTTGAAAGGGCACTCACTCCCCTAAGTTCCATTTTAATATGGTTAGTTGCAAATACAACCTGTATTCTGCTATTCCTGGTAAACACTAGTTTTTATGGAAAACACTAGGGCCAGGAAAATTGAAAAAATGTTTGGTTAAATTTCTGGCGATTTTTGGCCTGCCCCTATTGGCTTACACTTCATTTACAAAATTTACCTGTTTTCAAATGAAAATTTTTGCCTTTATCTTTAATTTATGGGGGAAACGGGAGTATACCTAAAACAATTGTATATCAAAGCTTTTTAGGGAGATTTCCTTTTTCCCCTTTAACAAAAAGTCAATTATTATTATTTTTTTTTTACACCCGGGAAAAAAGGCCCATGGGTTCCCCTTGGCAGTAAACTCTGCTAGGTTTAATTTCCCCAATTAAATTTTTGATTTTTTGTGTTTCAAGTTTGGTAATTGTCCCTCTAGGATTTTCCGGGTGATTAATTAAAGTTATCTCCCCCCCCGCGTTCCCGGGGTTTCAGGTTTGGAAACCTCAACGTAACCCCCAAATTTAGGTGTTTTTTCCCGTTTTGGTGCCGTGTAGGTTTTTTGTAATTTTCTAGGTAGGGAATTTTTACCTGCCTTGAAAGGGCTGTTTGTGTTTCGCAATATTCCCGCCCCAGAAGAACAATTTTCCCGAAGAGTGTCATCATGGGTTGGGCCCCCCCCTAGTTTTGAAGGTTCTCATTAAAACCAACCCGTCATTTTTTTTTCCAGGGTGCGATCCCATTCAAAGTTATGGTCCTTGAAGGTGAGGGTCCTCCGAATGGTCACTCCCCGGTTTTGCGTTTGGGGTTTTTTGGGTCTATTTTGGGCCCGGAAAATTTTTTTTGGTTTTTGATGAAGATTTAATTTCCCCGTGTTTTTTCCCTATTGAGAAAATTTAAATTTTCATCGTTTAACTTTTTTGGGGTTTTTTGGGCCCCTTTAAAGGGTTTGGTTAGGGCTGCCTTGGGAGCCCTTTCAAGTGTCTGCAATGGAAGACACGGGAAAGCAGATTCCGGGGGTATTGCAAGGAAGACACGGTTTCTGTGGCTGACTTTCCCTTTTCTATGTCAGGTTTTTAGGAAGGAAAAAAGATGGGAGCGAGTACTGTGCCTTGTGGAAAAAAGAGTTTTTACCCTGCCTGGGCCCCGGACTTTAAATTGTTGACTAAAACTCTCTGTGTTCTGTTTGTGGGGGGAATTATTAAACCATCGATCGCTTTTCCTGTTTTTCTTTAGCACGCATTTTGGGGGGGTATTCGCCAAAGGTCAACTTGCGAAGGGGTTTTGGGAAAGTTGTTTTAGTTTCATCCCCTTCTTTTTGTCCCTTTTAGTGGGTTAGGACCGGGCTTTGTGATCCATTTGTTGGGGACGAAGGGGGGGACCTGTTCTAAACCCCCGTTGCCTTGGGTTGTGTAACTGATGGGTTTTTGAAGGGGGGGTGTCTTGCTTCTTTTGGGGCCTTTTTAAAGATTTTTATGATATGGGGGTGTTTGTGGGTATCGGTCTGTAGTTTCCCTTTTCTGTTGGCTTTACTGCCCCCCTTTTTTGGAGTTTGGGGGGGGGTATAGTTTCCCCGAGGGTTGACAAATTAATTTTGGGTGTTTATTTATAGGCCCCAAACCTTGTAGGGAGTGCAGTAATTTTTAAAGGGACGAAAATTTATAAGGGGATCTAGGTAGGGGAAAATGTTGTGATAATGGGAATTTTAACCCTTTGGGGTTATTTATTGGACCCAAAAAGGCCCGGGGAAAACTTTGGGCTAGTGACTTTTTGTTGGGTTTGGCTTTTTTAGAAAAGGTTGGGGCAGAAAACCCAAATAAAAGGAAAAAAAATCTGCTTGACTTTGGTTTTTGCCCAAAAAATTCCCCTAAATTTAATTTAAAATTTTAGGGTTTAAAGGGTGGGGCCCTTTGGGGGAAAGTGATCACCCAAAAACATTTGTTTCAAAAATATCATGGGAAATTTCCCCGTTTAAAGGGGAATCAAATTTTCTGTCCCCGTTTTTTCGCTTTGGCCCATTAAAGGGGGCTGAAAATTTTTTTGGGTGGGTAAATTGTGATGTCCTGAATATGGGTCAGGTAGGTGTCTTGGTTGCCAAAAATTGACGTTTTTCAGAGCTTAGTTCTAGCTGCCCAGACAAATTTTTTTTCCGAAATATGGGAAAATTTGATCTAAAAAAAATTTATTTCCCAAAAGGATGAAAAAATGATTTAAAAAAAATTCAAATTTGGCAAAAAAGGAGGGCATTATATAGGGTATCAAAAGAGGGGTGGGCAGTTAGGGAAAACAATAATTCAAAAAAAGATTTGAAATAAAAAAAGGAATAAGAAAAGCAATAAGAGATTATGAGGCCCAAGGGGGCAAGGCATTTAAAGACTAACCCAAAAGGGGTTTTTTTCAGGTTTTTACGAAGTAAAATTAGGGAAAAATTGGCCCAATTTAAAAGTAAACTTGGTCAGACACTGCCCGTGATAAGAAAAATGTGTGAAATTCTAAATTTCCTAAAACCCCCCTCAGTTTTCCCCCCAGGGAAAAAAACTAACGTTTTTCCCGAAAAAAATTTGAAATTTTGTAGAAACATGATGTAATTAAAATATGTACGATTGCGGGGGAACTAGTGACATTTGGGCTCGGGAAAAAAAGGAAGAAACTAAACCTAACAAATCCCCCGGTCTGATGAATGTTTGCAAGGGGGTTAAATGAAGTAAAAAAGGGAAAATTAGCATTTCCCTTTTGGGTAATTTTTTTTAAAAATTCACTACAAGGGTGGCATAGTGCCCGTTAAGTGGGAAATTTGGGAAATGTAAATACCTATTTTTAAGGCAGGTGGCAGGTTTCCCTTTGGGTTTCGAAATATTGGGCCCAAAGCCTTTCCCCCCAAGTGGAAAATTTATGGAAAACAATAATTTCCGAAGCAATTCGTAGCATCTTGACAGGGAAAAGATTCATTAATTTATTTTTCAACCCTTGGGTTTTTCAAAGGGGGGGTTTGTCCCTTTGAATTTAAAAACTTTTTTCACTAAGGTTGTTTGGGAGGTAGATCATGGGAAATTTTAATATGATATTGTGTATATGGCTTTAGTAAAGCTTTCGATTTGAGTTCCCACCAAAAAGGGGTATTTAGGAAAATTAGGGGGAAACGGAAAAAAGGGTAGAGGGGTTTGGGTGAAAAAAAGGGCAGAAAAGAGTTTGCTAAATGGGGGGAAATCGGATGGGGGCAAGTCACAACGGTGTTCCTCAGGGGGCCGTGTTGGGCCCGTTGTTGTTCACAATTTTTCATAAAAAGAAAAGAGGGGAATAAATAGCGCTAAGCAAAAAAAAATTTGTGAGGGTACCAAAAAATTTGGGCCCCTTTTCCCCAAAATTAAATTCCCAAAGAGGACAATTTGAGCACTCCCGGATGATTTGGGAAAAAGGTGACGAAAAAAAGGTCGGAAAAGTGGCGGGTGCCCGTTTTTTTATTGGCAAAAAGCTAAATTTTTAAATTTTTTGGCAGTTAAATAACCAAAGCCAAAATTTAAAATAAAAAATGTTTTGATTTTTTAAAACTACGATTGCGGAAAAAAATTTGGAGTTCTGGTTAGCAAAATAACCCAAAAACCAAAAACAACAGTTTCTTTGTGTTCGCAATTTAAAACTAAAAGAAATTTTGGTTATATCTTGATTATTTTAAAAAAATGGAAGTCCTTAGGTTGTTCTTCAAATTATAAAATCCTTTGGGTTTGGGTTCATTTAGACTATGCTGCTCCAAATTTGGTCCCGTTTTAGGGGGGATATGATCGAGGTGTATAAATGGAAAACGGGGAAAAAATAAAAAAAGGGGGGTGTAAATAGTGTGCTGAAAATTTCCAGCCAAAAACAGGACTGCGCAATGGGTTTTAGTTTGGAAAAATTCCCGGGTTCAGGATGGGTTTTTTAAAAAAGCAGGTTTTGGGAATTGAGTGTGGATGAGTAGCCCAAGCTCCCCAGTACAGTTTTTTGAGGCTTAAAAAAGTTGTGTGTTTTAAAAATAGGTTTGATAAATACATGGGGTGGGTGTGGGTGGGTGTGAGTTGGAAACCTTTACTAGCTTGTTTGCCGGGTCTGGTTTCAGTTTCTCCATCCTTTAGTGGGGATGAAGACGGGGGGAGTCATTGGATAATCCGGGGGGTGGGGGCATTTGGGCTAATCCGGGGGGGGACAACATGGACTTTCTCTGCTGGGTCGTAGGCCTGTTGCAGTTTTTCCTTTTTCTTTTTGTTTTTTAAGTAAAAAGCTGGGTGTTCGGGAGAGGGGTGGTGAAATTTAAAATTTGGAGAACAAAAAAAAAAGGGAAATTTACACAGTTGGGTTTTTTTGATTTATACTGTTTTCTTAAAGGGAAAATTCTAAAGAAAAAATTTAAAGTTTAGTGGGGGGGTTTTGGGGGTGGTGTAAAGTGAAAGGGTTTAAAGTAACATAGAAAAAAGTAAAGGGGGATTGGGGAATATCAAATGATTTTAAAAAAAGAAAAAATTTGGGTTCAAATTGGGGAGGAGGAGTATGGGGAAAAAAGTGAAGTTTTCCGATTCTTTGGGAAAAAGAAAAATGTTTGGCGGATGGATTTATGAAAGGGGTTTAGGTTATACAGAATTGATGGGGAAAAAAGGTGAGTGGTGCGTTTTAGGTCATGTGGAGCATAAAAAAATTATTATGGAGGGGAAAAGGGAAAAGTATGAAAGTATTGTAGTCTAAAAACTCTTTTATGGGTGTGGAGCTTGGGTTGTAAAAAGCGGGAGGGGAGGAGGCGGGGTTTGGGGGCAGTGGAGATGTCCTGTTTTAAAGGGGAATGTGTTTGGGGTAAATATTATTTTCGAAAATTCGGGTGTGGAAAAATTTGGGAAGGTGTGGAGGGTTTAAAAAAAGTATTAGGGGCTTTAAAAATTGGGTTTTTTGAGATGGGTTTGGGAAATTTTGAAAGAATGGGTCAAAGTAAAATGCCCTGAAGAGCATTTAAATCTGCAGGGGGGAAAGGGAAAGGGGGGGTAAGGGGGTTTGTCCCCGAGGAAAAGGGTTTGGGGGAAGGAGGGGGCTTGGCTTTTTAGGGAGGCCCTGGTGAGCGTTTTCGATAGGGGGTGAATGGAGACGAAAGGTATTTGAGACCTGACGATCTGTTGGGTGTGAGAGGGTAAAAATTTAGTGAAGGGATTTTGGGAAAAAGGTTATTTTTACATTACGGCTTGAGTCCTGGGAAATGGGGGAAAACAAAGTCTGCACTCTGAAGGGAGGGGTTTGGGAAATTAGCAGTTTGGAGGGATTTTGTTGGGGTATTTTATAAGTATTTTGCTTCTAAACTTTTTTGTGTTTTGAGCCCTTTGCCAAAAACACTGATTTGGGGTGAGTGAGGTGAAGAGTTGAATGATTTAAAAATATTTTTTCCCTTTGGGGGTTTTCTTTTGGGTCAAAATGCCTCGGTGGGGGACGGCCATTTAAATTGTTATATAAAATATTTATATATTATATATATATAATTTTATATAATATTATATAATATATTTTATATATAAATTTTTAAATTTATATTTTTATATATATATATTATATATATATATATATATATATATTTTTATATTATGCAAAAAATCACAGTAACAGGTTTATTTTTGGGAAATGCAAAAAAAAACCACTTTTGAAAAAATGAGAAATTCCAAAACGCTTTCGTCCCCCCCCCCCCCCCCCCCCCCCCCAAAAAAAAAAAAAAAAAAAAAAAAAAAATTTTTTAAAATTTTTTTTTTTTTCCCCCCCTTTTCTTTTCCCCCCCCCCCCCCCCCCCCCCCCCCCCCCCTCCCCCCCCCCCCCCCCCCCCCCCCCCCCCCCCCCCCCCCCCCCCCCCCCCCCCCCCAAAACCCCCCCCCTTTTCTTTTCCCCCCCCCCCCATCACCTTTAAAGGGGAATATTAAAAATTTTTCCTTTTTTGGGAATTTCCCGAAAGGTTGGTTTTTTTCTTTTTTAGGGGGTTTTGCAAAACAATAATTTTTTAAAATTAATTTTAAATTTTAAATTTTTTAAAATTATATAAAATTTTAATTTAATTATTTTTAAAATTATTTTTGTAATTTATTATTTTAAAATATTTTTTGGTGATTTTTCGTAGCTTTGGTTCCTTCCCTTGGGGGGAAATCTTGGAAAGCTAACCTTTAGGGGAAAAGAAAAGTTAAACCTTGTTAAATTTTCGCCTTATAAATTATATAACCCAATTTTCCCGGTGGGGTTTGGGGGCAAAATTTTTTTATTTTAACCTATTTAAAAAAATATTTTATATATAAAATTTTTAATTATTTTTATATATTTTATATATATTTATATATTATTTATATTATATATAAGGAATTGGAAAAGAACCCGAAATATTAAAAAACCGTCTCCCCCAAGGAGTGAAAAACGGAAACCTTTGGGAATTTTTTTACCCAAATTTAAACCCGGTTCCTTTTTTGGTCCCCAATTTTTAAACAGCCAAAATTTCAGGGGGCTTAACTTTTCATCCTTATCCCTAACAACTTCCAAGATTATAAACCCCAACCCCTCTTTTTTCAAAAATTTTTTTAAAAGTTCTTGTTCTTGTTGTTTATTTTCTCTTACCTCCATGGGGAAGTGGAACAGAATTCTTCCTCCGTAAGCCATGCGTGTTGTAGGAGGCAACTAAAATGCCGGGAGCAAGGGGCTAGTAACCTCTTCTCCTGTATATATTACTAAATGTAAAAGGAGAAACTTTCGTTTTTCCTTTTGGGCCACCCCGCCTCGGTGGGATACGGCCGGTGTGTTGAAAGAAAGATATGTATATATATATATATATATAACAATACTGCGACTAAACAAGGATTCGAACTCATGTCGTTTTGGTCCACCTCATGGTTAGCAAAAACCTCATGATGCTCAAACCCACTGGACCACTAACTCCTACAAGAACCAAGTACCCAGCCAAGCTAGGTGTGTTACCCTTGGTCCGAGGACACAGTGGTGTGGGTACCTCTGAGCTAATTTCATTCTCCTCCCCATTCGGTATACTAGCCTCAACAAGCAGTATTTTATATTGTTGCTAGTTGCAGTGTTGGTATTGATCAATACCACTCGTTCGTGGTCACAATAATATAAAATACTGCTTTTTGAGGCTAGTACACCAAACAGGGAGGAGAATGAAATTAGCTCAGAGGCACCCACAGCACCGTATGTCCTCAGACCAAGGGTAACACACTTAGCTTGGCTGGGTGCTTGGTTCTAGCAGGATTTGGTGGTCCTGTGGGTTAGCGCATCATGTGGTTTTTGCTCACCATGAGGCAGGCCAAAACAACATGGGTTCGAATCCTTGGCTAGTTGCAGTGTTGTTATTGATCAATACGAATCGTTCGGGGTCACAGTAACGTGTTAGATATATATATATATATATATATATATATATATATATATATATATATATGTGTGTGTGTGTGTGTGTGTGTGTGTGTGTGTGTGTGTGTCGTGCCGAATATGTAAAACTGGTCAATTAGCAAGAACTCATTTGAAATTAAGTCATTTCTAAAATTTTCTCTTACACGTTTAAAATATATTTTTTTTCATTAATGTTAATGTAAAAAATTTTAATTTGGCACCAAAACTTACCTAACCTTACTATAACAAGAACAATTCATTTTAGCCTAACCCAACTAAATATATTTTAGATTTGTTTACAATAATTTAATACTAAACAAACATAGTTAAATATATTTTTTTCGTTAGGTTTAGAATGATTTTGGCGAAATTATTGCATGCACTGCCCTCATAAAAACTCTTTACAGCATTTAGTAACTTACCACCTATTCCATATACTTGCAACATCTGCCACATTGCTTCCCTATCCACTTTATCATAAGCCTTTTCTAAATCCATAAATGCAATGAAAACTTCCCTACCTTTATCTAAATACTGTTCACATACATGCTTCAATGTAAATACCTGATCTACACATCCCCTACCCACTCTGAAACCTCCCTGCTCATCCGCAATCCTACATTCTGTCTTACCTCTAATTCTTTTAATAATAACCCTACCGTACACTTTTCCTGGTATACTCAGTAAACTAATTCCTCTATAATTTTTACAGTCTTTTTTGTCCCCCTTCCCTTTATATAAAGGGACTATACATGCTCTCCGCCAATCCTTAGGTACCTTCCCCTCGTTCATACGTTTATTAAACAAAAATCCCAACCACTCCAACACTATATCCCCCCCTGCTTTTAACATTTCTGTCATGATCCCGTCAGTTCCAGCTGTTTTACCCCCTTTCATTCTACGTAATGCCTCACGCACCTCCTCCACACTTACATCCTGTTCTTCTTCACTCCTAAAAGATGGTATACCTCCCTGGCCAGTGCATGAAATTACTGCCTCCCTTTCTTCGTTGACTTTTAAAAGTTCCTCAAAGTATTCTTGCCATCTACCCAATACCTCCGTCTCCCCATCTACTAACTCTCCTACTCTGTTGTTAGCTGACAAATCCATTTGTTCCCTAGTTTTAGTTAAATTTAATATCTTTATTATGCACCCCATACCCATCCTGTGGGCGGTAGTCAAAAGATTACAAAGGTACATAATGGGTCCAGTGACTGGACCCCAAAGTTATGATAGCTGAACTAATTACAAAATAATGAACTCCAGGTAGATCTGGTCACAATCATGGAAAGTTACAAAGGTAATGAATCAGCCTCACGCCTATACATGGTTACAGTCATGAACAAATTACAAAGTAATGAACCACTGATACGTCCACACCAGGTCACAATTGTAATGAGTTATAAATACAAATATTAAGTGGGTCATACACTCCCACGAGCGCACGCACACACACATACATACACACACACACACACACACACACACACACACACACACACACACACACACACACACACACACACACACACATACACATACACACACACACACACACACACACACACACACACACACACACACATACACACACACACAGGTCTCCCACCCTCACAGGCCCCCCAAACCACAGTGTTGGAAAAGAAACTGAAGGTAAGGTACACAAATGCTGATGGAATAACAAATAAGTGGGAGGAGTGGCACGAAAGAGTCAAAGAGGCATCACCGGACATCATAACTCTCACAGAAACCAAGCTTTCAGGTATGATAACAGATGCCATCTTTCCAACGGGATACCAGATCCTGAGGAAAGACAGAGGGAACAGGGGGGGTGGAGGAGTGGCATTGCTGATCAAAAACCGATGGAATTTTGATGAGCTGGAGAGAGGAGACAACAGAGAAGAAAGTGGATACATAGCAGGAACGCTTCACTCTGGAGTCCCAAGGTGGTAATAGCAGTGATGTATAACCCACCACAGAACAGCAGAGGCCAAGGCAAGAGTACGACGAGAGCAATAGAGCGATGGTTGGCACACTGGCTGCAGTGGCCAGAAGAGCTCATGCATGCAGCGGCAAAGCTCCTGATCATGGTGACTTTAACCACAAGGAGATCGATTTGGAGAACTTGGAGCCACATGGGGGCCAAGATACATGGAGGGCTAAGATGATGGAGGTGGTACTGGAAAACTTCATGTACCAACACGTAAGGGACACTACAAGAGAGAGAGGAGAGGATGAACCAGCAAGACTGGACTTAGTATTCACCTTGAGCAGTGCAGATATCGAGGACATCACATATGAAAGACCCCTTGAGGCCAGCGATCATGGGTTTTAAGCTTCGAATACACAGTAGAGCCTACAAGTGGAGGGAGAAGCAGGGAGGCCAGGACGAATGAAGTCAAACTACAAGAAAGGGGACTACACGGGAATGAGGAACTTCCTGAACGGGGTTCAGTGGGACAGAGAACTGGCAGGGAAACCAGTTAATGAGATGATTGAATATGTAGCAACAGTATGCAAGGAGGCTGAGGAGAGGTTTGTACCCAAGGGTAACAGGAATAATGAAAAAGCCAGGATGAGCCCATGGTTCACCCAAAGGTGCAGGGAGGCAAAAACCAAGTGTAGGGAATGGAAGAAATATAGAAGGCAAAGGACCCAGGAGAATAAGGAGAGCAGTCGTAGAGCCAGAAACGAATATGCACAGATAAGAAGGGAGGCCCAAAGACAACATGAAAACGACATAGCAGCGAAAGCCAAATCTGACCCGAAGCTGTTATACAGCCACATCAGGAGAAAAACAACAGTCAAGGACCAGGTAATCAGGGTAAGGAAGGAAGGAGGAGAGACAACAAGAATAGATCGTGAAGTATGTGAGGAACTCAACAAGAGATTCAAAGAAGTGTTCACAGAGTAGACAGAAGGGGCTCCAGAAAGACGGAGAGGTGGGACACACCACCAAGTGCTGGACACAGGCACACAACCGAGGAAGAAGTGAAGAGGCTTCTGAGTGAGCTAGTTTCCTCAAAGGCAATGGGACCAGATAACATCTCCCCATGGGCCTGAGGAGGGAGCAGAGGCGCTATGTGAACCCCTAATAACAATATTCAATACATCTATCGAGACAGGGAGATTACCTGAGACATGGAAGACAGCAAATGTATTTCCCAAATCTTTAAAAAAGGAGACAGACAGAAGCACTAAACTACAGACCAGTGTCACTGACGTGTATAATATCAAAATCATGGAGAAGATTATCAGGAGAAGAGTGGTGGAACAGCTAAAAAGGGAATGATCTCATCAACAGCACCCAACATGGTTTAAATGGAGGGGAAAATCCTGTGTCACAAACCTACGGGAGTTCAAATGACATGGGGACAGCATAAGACAAGAAAGAGAGGGTGGGGGGATTGCATATTCCGTGGACTGCAAAAAGGGCGTTTGACACAGTTCCACACAAGAGATTGGTGCAAAAACTGGAGGACCAAGCGGGGATAACGGGGAAAGGCACTACAATGGATCAGGGAATACTTGTCAGGAAGACAGCAGCGAGTCATGGTAGTGGCGAGGTGTCAGAGTGGGCACCTGTGACCAGCGTGGTCCCACAGGGGTCAGTCCTAGGACCAGTGCTGTTTCTGGTATTTGTGAACGACATGACGGAAGGAATAGACTCTGAGGTGTCCCTTTGCAGATGACGTGAAGTTTGATGAGAAGAATTCACTCGATCGAAGACCAGCAGAACTACAAAGGGATCTGGACAGGCTGCAAACCTGGTCCAGCAATTGGCTCCTGGAATTCAATCCCACCAAGTGCAAAGTCATGAAGATTGGGGGAAATGCAAAGAAAAACCACAGACGGAGTACAGTCTAGGGGGCCAGAGACTACAACCTTCACTCAAGGGAAAAAAATCTTGGGGTGAGTATAACACCAGGCACATAAATAAAAAACAAAAAGGCACAATACCGTGACTGGAACGATACACAAATAACCCCACATAAAAGAGAAAAAAGCTTACGACGACGTTTCGGTCCGACTTGGACCATTGACCATTGACCATTTTTTTTTTTTTTATTTCACCACTTCCCCTTTCACGCACCTCTGTGCGCTTGCTCTCCCTCTGTGGGCATCTAGCTCTCTTGCAGTGCTCCCCTTCCTTTGTTTTTGACTGGCTCGTCATCCTTATTTCCCACTTCTACCACTACCACTACTACTACCTCTTCTTCTTCTACTACTACTACAACTACTGATGAAATTAAGACACATGTGCGGCGTCTGGTTGTCTTTGTTGTGGACGTTTCGCCATCCAGTGGCTGGCTGGATGGCGAAACGTCTACGATGGGGATGCCCGGGTGTTGAGCATGTGTCTTAATTTCATCTTGTCGGTATTATATACAATTCTTGTACTACTACTACTAATATTACTACTACTACTACTACTACTACTACTACTACCTCCACCTCTTCCTGCCTATATATAGCCGTCCTGCTCCACCTCTGTTAGTGTGACTTTGTCAATGGTCCAAGTCGGACCGAAACGTCGTCGTAAGCTTCTCTCTTTTATGTGCGGGTTATTTGTGTACCAGGCACATCTCCTGAAGCGCACATCAACCAAATAACTGCTGCAGCATATGGGCGCCTAGCAAACCTCAGAACAGCATTCCGACATCTTAATAAGGAATCGTTCAGGACCCTGTACACCGTGTACGTTAGGCCCATATTGGAGTATGCGGCACCAGTTTGGAACCCACACCTAGCCAGGCACGTAAAGAAACTAGAGAAAGTGCAAAGGTTTGCAACAAGACTAGTCCCAGAGCTAAGAGGTATGTCCTACGAGGAGAGGTTAAGGGAAATCAACCTGACGACACTGGAGGACAGGAGAGATAGGGATGACATGATAACGACATTCAAAATGCTGAGAGGAATTGACAAGGTGGACAAAGACAGGATGTTCCAGAGATTGGACACAGTAACAAGGGGACACAGTTGGAAGTTGAAGACACAGATGAATCACGGATGTTAGGAAGTATTTCTTCAGCCACAGAGAAGTCAGTAAGTGGAATGGTTTGGGAAGTGATGTAGTGGAGGCAGGATCCATACATAGCTTTAAGCAGAGGTATGATAAAGCTCACGGTTCGGGGAGAGTGACCTAGTAGCGATCAGTGAAGAGGCGGGGCCAGGAGCTCGGACTCGACCCCTGCAACCTCAACTAGGTGAGTACAACTAGGTGAGTACACACACACATACACACACATGTAGTAATGCTTTATTTACAGCTAACAAAGTCAGGGTATTTCTCCAGAATGGTCTGTAATATACCACTGTGGATAAAATACTTTGCCATTTCTTGAACATTTCTGAGTGAGTCGTCTCTAAATTCATTAATTTGATCGCACTCCAGTATATAATGACGCAGGGTGTGACAATAGTCCATCTGGCAAAGTTTACATTTCGTTTGGTATACATCTGGTGGAGGTGATTTAACCTGCCAAAGATACTTGTAACCCAGCCGAAGCCGGGCGGTAGTGACATCCAAGAGTCTGCTTTGTTGGATGCACCATAGACATGTGGCTCCTCCTGCATTATTGAATGATGACAGAGGACCAAATTGTGTAATCTCCCTAAATCTTAAGTCATAAAGTTAATTGAGTTCTTTTCGTATTATTGTTCTCAAACTGCTACTGAAAACCCAAATTGTAATCTACTCCCTGAAAATAAATGGTAAAAACCAACTGGGGAA
>NW_026506656.1:0-19713 GCF_026875155.1 Cherax quadricarinatus
TCCGTGTGAAACCCTGACATGAGCCTTGTCTATATGACACTAATAGTCGATAAGCAGAACTTGCGATTTTGGTTTAAATAGCAACACTCATCTTGCCAATAAGACAAGCGAAAATTTTGTGTATGCAATAATAATCGCCAAAATCATTCTGAACCTAACTAAAAAAATATGTTTGATTGTGTTTGTTTAGTACTAAATTACTGTAAACTTATTTAAAATTTATTTATTTTGGGTTAGGCTAAAATAAATTGCTCTTTTTTATAGGACAGAACCTAGGATAACATCTCAGACCAAGAATGTGCTGGTCCTCTCATATAACCAGAATTTATCTATCCTGCCAAAATGCTCTTAGAAAATTTAATATACAAGTATTTTTTTAAAAATTCATGGACTTTTTAGAAGCTTCCTGATAATGAATGCACCACAACAATGTGTTGGTGGTTGTCTACAGAGTTGGTTGCAACGGTTGCAGTCTCCCTATTTGGGACAAACTGGAAAGTCATTGGAGGTGAGAATGTCCCCAGCACCATTATTCGATACGTATAGCACAGGAGTCGAACGCGTTTTTTTCAACCATATTTAGAACCCGTAATAACCCTGCAAATTGGCTGGAAGCAAGAGTCATCTTTCCTTGTTCCTCATTATTTATTATTAAAGATTCGCCGGTAATTTTCCCGGCCCGGGCCTTTTCCCAAGTGGTGGCCAGCCTTGGCTCCCCCTTTGGGGAGTGTTTGAGACCTAAGTCTCCCATGGGAGGAGGTATAGTACCTCCCATCTTTGGGACCAACTGTCCCCTCTGGTCTGCCATCCCGCCCCAGGGGAGCTAATGGGAAATGACAGTGTTTTGAGCTGTAAGCTCGGGCTCAGGCACCTACCCTACCCTAGAGGGTTTAGGCCTGGTGCCCGATGCCTTGTTCTTCCTGGCTTGAAAGGAATATTGTAGAATCTGCAATTATTAAGTGTGGATAAGCAGTCATTATACAATATCAGTGATGAGCTGCTCAAATTAGATGCATATTTAGTTGGGGCAATATTACACAGTTTAAAACGGGGCTCTTATACGTATGCATCAGACTTCTTAAAATTGCCATACCCTCCCTTAAACGAGTTTATGTTAATGAGCCTCGTTTCCTTTAAATAACTTTCGAAGTCTCCCCTCTAAAACGTTAGGGTTTTTTCTCTTCATTTAAAAGAACACTTTTGTCCTGTGGAGGGTACTATATAATTGCCAGTGACTCCTACGTCGCAGCCCAATATTAATATACGTATTTAAAGTTATTTTTGTCATAGCGGAATATGACTGAATTTATTATTATTTCTACGTTATTTCGTTTAGGTTACAATAAAAAGCCGTGGATTTTTCTAATGCTATAATATTCATCCTTATGGCTTTTTGTGCCTGGGGATTTTTTTTTTATTTTTTTGGGCCACCGAAGTGGCTATTTTATTGGGGCCCCCACATATCCATTCTGTGGACGGTAGCGCAAGGCATATGGAAACGCAAAGGCTTAGGAACTAGGCCCCAAAAAGGGGTTTAAAACAGTTGTATATATGGATTTATATCTATATATCTACAGTTCATTTTGTCTGTTACAACAAATTTTAGGAAATTTGCTTATATAATCTGGTATTTATTTTCATTAATAAGATATTTTGATATCTCTGTTTTCCCTCAATAAGTGGAAAATTTAAGCACATAGTGTTAAAGACAGTGACCATACGCCTGATCACATAATTTACATTTAGTTTGATCATCATATTCGCTGCCTGGATGAGGTAGAGTGCGGTCCGTGCTTTGCACCCCTCTACAATTATCCCAGACAGCTACTCAGTCAACAATATGGCGCCAGGTGTGCGCAGGAGAATGAATACTGTGGGCATTGAACTCATTAGTGGGGCTTTAACGCCTACGTCAGTCGATGTGTTATTGCCCAAATTTATAAGAGAGACATATGGCATCAGAGACAAGGATTTATATGGAGTGGCACTGAAAATGTGTAAAATAGAATTTTCGTGAAAGTGCTAACTGCTCAAGTATATGAGGCGTTGGTGGATCATTATCAAGATGTCAGCATTAACGTAACACCGGCAGTGAGGGTCAGGTTGACGGGTGTATCACGACATTATTTGGGGTCAAGTCCGCAACGTGCCTTTTTAAGCTTATGAGGTAGATATTCGAAATGTTTTCAACGTTATTTGGAACTGTACATCTGACCCAACCTGGCAAATGGGGAAAAGGAGCTTACACAGGATTTCCTGAGGGTTCTTTTAATCTCAAGATGACGCTAAGGCATCCTAAAAACCCTTGTATGTATATCTCGAGGAGTTTTTGAACCCCGGTAATGGGAGCGTATGCGGGCAGAGACGTACGTGCCGACTGTGTGGCGAATATGACCATATGGCGGCAGACTGTGGCAAGCGGAGTATGGCTCCTGGGCCGGCAAGGGGCGGAGCACCAGCGCATGAGCAACCGATACCTAAGGAAGAACGGGGGTAAGGAGGAGGGCGTGGTCGCATGTAGAGTGAAGAGGTGGTGGCTCCTCCTGTGGAATCCGAAGGAGAAGTGGTGATCCATGAATCACCTGACCCATCAACAGTACAGTTGTCAAGTGAGGAGGTGCAGGAGGGCGCAGCAGTGAAAGTTATTGAGGAGGAGTTGGAGACGGTGATACAGGCTATATTACAGTCTACGGAGGTGGAGAGTTACAGCGAACAGGAACCTGGGATCAGGGCAGAAGGTGTGTGCAGGGGGGGGGGAGGATCAGGTGGCACCTCTGGTGGACAATGAGAGTGCCATGGAAGGACTTGGAGGTTGAATAAGGGTGGTAGAGGTGGAAGTCCATTGTTCTGGCTCCCAGGACTCAGATATGGAAACTGAGGGAGCTACAAGGAAAAGGGCAGCAGCGTCAGATTCAGACAATGTTCTGACGCCGGCGCAAAGGCCGGGAAAAGACATGGGGTTATGGACCCAGAGTGACCCCTGCGAGAGGGCCACAACAGAAGGGGGGGGATGGTTGGGAAGGAGGGGGGGGTATGTGGCAAAGGCAAAGTCCAGGGGAAAGGTCTGAAAGGGAAGAATCTTGACATTAGGCAGGGAGGGAAACCTTAAACTGGCCTCAGGTGTGTAACAATAAATATTAACGGTTTGTGTGATGGTGTTAAACGTGAGTGCTTCATGATGTTTTTGAATAGGTACAAGGTTGACATAGCTTTTGTGCAGGAGCACAATTTTAAGCTTGGTCGTGAATTAGTGGGGCCTGGGTATCAGGCTTATGGTTGCCGTCCTGAGCGTTTAAAAGGAGGAGTGGGTGTGTTGATCAGGGAGGCGAGCCCGTTTGTATTGAATAGGAAAGAGGGGGGAGGGGGAGAGTATTAAGTGTGGAAGGATGGTGGATGGGAGAGAGTGGCGTTTGTGTGTGTGTATACCCCAGCAGAAAGTGACGTGAAAGTGAAGATGGATTTTTGTGTGGGAGGAGCTAGTGTACTACTACGCACGTTACCGTCTGTGGCGATTGTGGGGGGTGGGGGGGATTGGAATTGTGTAGTAAGGAGCAGACGTGGAACCCAGAGGAGCGGATATTTTTCCTCAGTCTCGGGGCCTGATTAGAGATCTTCAGTTAGTGATGTTTCGGGGGGAGGTTGTGGAGGTCGGAACATACGTTTATAAGAAGGGATATGCGGCTCGTTGGGACAGTTATATTTATCTCAGAAGGGGGTAGAGTCTTTTAAAACTATTGAGATTGGTTGTCTTTCGATCATGGGCAGGTATTTAGTGGAGGTGTGGGATGGGAATGCTTTGGGCTCGTAGCAGGGAAGTTATTGGAAAACTGAACACGGATGATTTTGGGGGATAGGGAGGGAGTGGAGGAGGTTTGCAATATTTGGGGAACAGCTGTATGCAGACAGAAGATTGAGGAAGATGTGGTGGATTGGGGGATAGGTGGCTAGTTACAGAATAGTCAAGTTTTATGTGAGGGAGCGGCAAAGCATTAATCAATTGCGGTATGGTTTGTCAAATTATTTGAATCTAGATTCGGGAATTGTTACGAGGGGGGGAGGCGGTGGCTGGGGTGTTACACGGTGGAGGATATAATGTTGAAGGACAGGTAGGGATTTGAAAAGAAGAAGTTTTTTGTGCAGCCATACGGGTACAGGCGGGGTTGGACGAAGTAAAACTGGGGTGACAAAGCCATCAGCCTTGTGTGCTGCGAGGACAGAAGTACGACGGCGAACGACCTATCAATTACGGGTTTTGCAAGTCTATTTTCTGTGGGGGGTTTTAGAGAGGGTCAGGTATTAGGGAAACCAAGGGGATGAGTGCATTTGCAGATAGATGGTTTTGGAGGAATAACGGGAAAGTAGTGGAGTGGATGGGCGAGGTTATTGGGTTGAAAGGTATGTATGTTGCCTGTGCAAAACTGGGGAGGGACGTGATCGGGAGGACTTGGGGAGGTGACTGAGGAGGGGGGGAAATATGGAGAGATTATGGACAATGAGGAAGGGTAAGGCTCCCGGGGGATCGATGGTGTACCAAGCTAAATTTTATGTACAGCACTGGGATTCTGCTTGGGGGGTTTCCTAGTAAGGTTATGGAATGCCATGAAAAGAAGGAGGTAAGATGTGGAGGAGATCTCGGCAACAGCGGTGGTGGTGTTGGTCCAGACAGGGTTAAACAGCAGATCACCCTTAAGGGATTACCGAATTCATTTCGTTTGCTTTGTGCTGATTATAAATTGTTTGCAAAAATTCTTGGAGAATCGGCTTAAATTGTGTTGTGGGGAGGGTCGTGTTTGAGTCTCAGTTTGGGTTACCTGGTAGGTCGTGGGCGGGGGCCACGGGATTATCAAGGGGTTCCTGGAGGATATGGAAAGGGGAAAAGAGGGGCGTTGGTGGCGTTGGATTGGCAAGGGGCTTATGACAGGGTGGAAAGAAAGGCTTTGAGGGATATTCTCCTACGACAAGGGTTTGGCGAAGAAATAGTGGGGTGGGTGGATATGTTGTACTCAAACGCGAAGGTAAGGGTGCAAATCAAGGGGTGTGGGGGGGAGGAGTCAACATAGAGCGGGGTTTCGGCAGGGGTGTCCATTATCACAAAATATTGTCTGCATGTGTTCGGATCCCTTTTATAGGATGGTGGAGGATCGTCTAAGGACGGGGGGGGGGGGGATGGTGAGCTGAAGCCCTGGCTTGGTTTGGTGGGCTATGTTGATGATACAACTATTTTGGTAAGTGAGGAGACACGGTTAGGACTTTTGGGGGAAGTTGTACACAATTTTGGGAGAGCTACTGGGATGAAGGTAAACCTGGAAAAGTCAATGATCATGGGACTGGGAGAGTGGGCAGAGAGATTAGATTGGGGATGTGATGTTGTGCAGCGGAGGACCTGGAGTCTGAAAATCTGCAGTGTCATGTATGAGGGTGACCTGATGCTGCAAGGGTTAACAATTCGAATAGGATGGTGGAACAGGTGCAGCAACGTTTGGGAATGCTGCGACCTCACCATTTAACCCTTAGGCAACGTGCAATTGTCTCAATGTATTACTATAAGTAAAAGTCTGGTTTGTTTGGGCTGCGTTTGCCGTTAACAGGAAACGGCGATTACGAGTATTCTTAGAATAGTATTCAAATTTTTGGGGGGTTCAGGGTGCAACTGGTTGCGAAGGGAGGTGTGACATTGTCGGTATGTAGGGGAGGGTTGAGTTTGTTGGACTTGAGAAAGCGCTTTAAAAATTTTGTGTTTATAAGAGGGAAGTGATGAGTGCAGGTGGATGGAGGGAGGCAGCTAGATAAGGTACATGCTCACCTGAGGAAATGAAATGGAGGGGCGGAAATGAAGGAATGGTGAAACAATGTTACGTGCCTTAATGTTAGCCAGGGAACCGGAAAATTAAAGGTGGAACTTTGTGTAAATCGTTAGGGGGATATGTAGTGGCACTGGTTGAAGGGATCTACCCATGTATGCATGGATGTAATATGGCGAAGATTTAGTAAATTAATAATAACCTAGGACGCGTGGGTTATGTATCGTTTCCTGCATGGGATTTTGCCAACAGGAGCGATGCTCCGAGATAGGAGGGTTTTGAGGGTGGGGGGTGTGGCAGATGCAGTGGGGAAGGGGACTGCGTATCATGTTGTCTATTTTTGTGAAGGTTTGGAGTGCATCGGGGTATGGATGAGTAAGGTAGGGGTGAGGGTGGGGGTCAAGGTGTGTCGGTACTGCGAGCGTGAGTTTGATAGAGTGGTGTGGATGAGAGTGTGGTGAGGGGTTAGCATATGCCCATCGTGGACTACATATATGTTTTATGGGTATGAGGGGAAGGTGGGTGGGATGTGCTGAAAGGACTTTGGGGGCGACGTTTTATCGAACTTTTTGTCGCAATAGAGACATTTTTGGGAAAAGGTGGGAAGATATTTTTCTGGGGGTTATAGAGGACTAACAATAGGGAATTTATTGGCGTTATAATGGGCTTTAACTGCCCGGGTGAGTAGGTTGGTAAAAGGAGGGGGGAGGGGGTTCTGGGGTATTCAACGGGCTCACCTCCTTGGGTATGCAGTGATGTGGTTGGGTGTGATTGGAGGTACTAGTGTGTGACTAGATGAGAGGTTGTGCAAGATTAGTTTTGCTTAGTTCCCTTGATGGGGAAGGTGTAAAGAGCAGATTAAATATATAACATGTATTAATGTATAACCTATAAATTATATAACATGTATATTTCTTTGGTAGCGTATTATGTTCCACTTGTACTGGTATTGCAATTGAATTTTAATTTTTCTTGAGAGGGTTTTCCTTTCACTATGTTCCTTGAAGCACTGAGTTATTTTTGCCTTTTTTGTAACGTGTTCCAGCTTCCGTTTTGACGTAATTACCTATTATTGTTATTCTTATTTAAGGTATTATAATTTTGGTAGTCCTGTACCATTCATGGTTGTAAATAATGTTTCCTCAAGTGACATGTGTCATAATAATCCTAAATTGAGGGTAATTAATGTCATGATTATTCAGGTTGGTGATAGGGTTAGTTTTCAATGTGTGTTTGAGTGGGGGGGGGGAGGGATGATGGGTCACCTGTGTTGCAGCACAGGTTTCTTAATAAGGCATATTGTAGGTCTGGTGTATTTGTTGCGAGTTGTATTATGGGTGATTGTCATTAAGCTTGGTGTATTATTGTTTTAAAGGGTTTGTAATTTAGGAGTTTTATTTAAAGCCATTTTGTAGCCTTTGTTTTTATACCTTTATTCCTTCTTGAATTGTGATATGTTTTAAAAACTTGTATATAGTAGACTGTCAGATGTTGCCTGGATTGTTTTGTGTTTATATATTGTTTTATGACTCAAGAAATCGTAATGACACGATTGCAAACAAACCATACCCCCGGCCGGGATTGAACCCGCGGTCATAGAGTCTCAAAACCCCAAAGCCCGTCGCGTTTAGCCACTAGACCACTAGCCACAATAAGATTCATCCAACTCACCCCCGACACCAAAACCAAACGTGGTGTAATTATAGGCTTCTTCCTGCGTGCACTCAGAATCTGCAGCAATGAGTTTCTTGAAGAAGAATGCACGATGATTGAACAAGTATTTTCTAAACTCCACTATCCTCGTCACTTCATCAGAGACTGCAGACGACGGGCCTTAAACATCTTCAACACACCCAGAGAAGACACTGCCGAGAAGAGATACATAGTCCTCCCCACCAACTCCATTGCCAAACACGTTTCCAACATCTTTTCCAATACCTCATTTCAAGTATCTACCTCCACAACCACGACCATCAAGGACATTACCAGTGATCGAGAGGACAAGCTTCCACCCTCTGCAGGGGTATACATGTGTGATGAATGGTTTGAAAAACCGACAAGTTGAAGATTGAGACACTTATGCAGCATATGGGAATCTTTATTCAGGAAACGTTTCGCCACACAGTGGCTTCATCAGTCCAATACAAAGAGGAAGGCGTAAGGAGAGGAGGAGAATGAGGTAATCAGTCCCTCAACCTGGAGTCGATGTGTTCAGTCCATCAATCTTGTAGAATGTACAGCATAGGGCCGTAGACGTGGCTTATATACTGTAGTGAGGTGACGTGAAGCAGATGGAGGCGGGGTCATAGTGGTATCATCCACTAGTCGAAGTAGGTCTTCGTCCAAAGGTTTGAACAAGTGTTGAAGAATTCTTTGTAACAAGATCCCATGATGCTGCATTGTCTGACAGTTGTGATGAATGGTTTGAAAAACCATGGGTTTTCAAACCATTCGTCACAACTTGTTCAACCTTTGGACAAAAGACCTATTTTCGACTAGTGGATGATACCACTTGACCCCGCCTCCATCTGCTTCACGTCACCTCACTACAGATATAAGCCACGTCTACGGCCCTATGCTGTACATTCTACAAGATTGATGGACTGAACACATCGACTCCAGGTTGAGGGACTGATTACCTCATTCTCCTCCTCTCCTTACGCCTTCCTCTTTGTATTGGACGGGATGAAGCCACTTTTGTGGCGAAACGTTTCCTGAATAAAGATTCCCATATGCTGCATAAGTGTCTCATCTTTCAGGGGTAAAACATAATCCCCTTGTAATGACTGCAACAAGTTATACTTTGGGGAAACATCAAGGGACCTCCAAACAAAGTATTTCAGAACACCAATACGCAAGCAGGGCTGACGACACAAGGAATGCCTGCGTACAACACCGTATTTCACACAACCACTTGATAAACTACAGAAAAATCAAGACTTATCGCCCCAGAAGACAACACTCAATACCGAAGAATCCTGGATCATCACTTTTTTTCTATATCCGAAAAACTTCAACCAGAAAAGTTGTTCTATAACATAGCTGAACCACTTGCCAAGAAGCTTCTTCATCGCTATCCCACATAAGAACACTGTAGAAGGTCTGCTCAGCTAAACTTGTCCAATCTCCATTCCAAGCTACCAAGATTATTAGACTCAAATAAAACCCCACTCGGCTGTACATCATCGATGCAGCATCTCCACCTTACCTCAGCACTCTGAATCCCTGACTATAAATACTCCGCGTTTCCTTCCCACCCCATGTAGTTCTGTTTGTGACTTGAAAAAAGCCACTGTGTGGGCGAAACGTAGTCAATAAAGAATCACATTTATACTGCATAGTTTATATTTCCATGACTCAAGAAATCGTAATGACACGAAGCAACAAAACCAATTTTTAAACCCCCGGCCCGGGATTAAAACCGCGGTCATAGAGTCTCAAAACTCCAGGCCCGTTCGCGTTTTTTAAAAGGCCCAACAAACCAGCCATCACAATAAGATTCATCCAACTAGGTACATGATTCTACAACCATTAGGTAAGTTTAGCACAGGCACCTCTGTGACCCACCCAAAAAAAAAAAAAAAAAAAATAAAATGCAAGTTTTTTACAGACGAATCTCAGCTAACGTGCCGTGACGAACTCTATCTCAAGTCCCTTCACTGCCGTCACATGAACACAAGAAATCGTAATGACACGATAGCAAACAAACCATACCCCGGCCGGGATTGAACCCGCGGTCATGAGTCCTCAAAAACTCCATCCCGTCCGCGTTAGCCACTAGACTTGGAGTAGAGTTCGTCACGCGGCCACTCAAGCTGAGATTCGTCGGTAAAAAGCTATGCATTTGAGGTCACAGAGGTGCCTGTTCTAACCCTTCCTATGGTGGTAGAAATTGTACCTAGTTGGATGAATCCTATTTGTGGCAAGCTGGACATTGGCTACGCGACGGGCTGGTAGTTTTGAGACTCTATTACCGCGGTTTCAATCCCGCCGGGGTAAGGTTTGTTTGCAATCGTGTCCATTACGATTTATTTAGAGTCATGTTGACAGGCAGTGAAGGACCCCCCCCTTTTAAAGAACATAAGAATAGGAACACTGCAGAAGGCCTACTGCCCATACAGGCCAGGTCCTTATCTAAACGAATCTACCCCAAGCTACTCAAGAATAACTCCTTTACCCCTTGACACAATCAAACCAGCACCACTCCACTCATATAATTGTTCACAGATCTCTTCTTAAAGCTACCCAAGTTCAAAGCCTCTATCACCCCACTGTGAATACTGCTCCAACGCTTCCTACAACTCTGTTTAGAAAACAAGGTTCTTTTACATATGTCCTTTCTAAATCTAAATTTATCCAACTAAAATCCATTATTCCTTGTTCTTACCTTGATCGAACATAACCCTCAGTATATTTTATAATGTCTCCCTTTTTTTATGTCCGTCCATCCTCATACACTTCAATGATATCTCCCCTCTTCTACTATCTACGCCTCTCCAGAGAGTGGAGATTTAAATGCTTTTAAGTTCTATCATCATACTGGAGGTTCCTTCCTTACACAGTAAATCATTTTATAGACATTTCTTCTCTGTAGGTTCCTCTAATGGTCTATGTCCATCTGTAAAAGGGGACAAAAACGAGCAGCATAATCTAAATGAGGGCCTACTAGTGAGTAGAGAGCGTGTAAAATACCTTTGGACTTCTGTTACTTATACTTCGTTGATATACATCCGAAGTACTCTGTTGGCCTTGTTTGCGCACACTAAGGCACTGTTTTGTCTATGGCTTTAGATTTCAGCTTACCATGACTCCCAAGTCTTTTTTCACATTCTGTAAGACCAAAGCACTACTTCACCTAGATTATATTCTTCGAGGGTTATTTCATTACCAAGGGCAAGTACCTTACACTTATCCACATTAAACTTCAACTGCCATTTTCAGACCAAGACATTTAATTAGTACAAATCGTCCTGGAGTTCATTGATATCGCTCCTCATTAGAGAATTATAACGGCCTAACTTTGTATCATCAGCAAACTTACTCATGTCACTAGTATCCCTTCATCAAGGATCATAAATGTAAATTATGACAGGAGAGGCCTAAAACTGACCTTGGGAACGCCGCAAGTGATCAAATCAACCCCATTCAGATTTCACTCCATTAATTGTAACTCCTCTGCTTTCTATTGGTAAGCCATGCCTCAATCCATGCTAGAACTTTACCTCCTATACCTGAGCTGCCACTTTTCTAAGAGTCTCTTGTGAGGTACTCTGTCGAAGGCTTTACTAAAATCCAAAAACAATATCATATTCCTTATCACTGTCAACTGCCTCAATGTTCTAATTGAAGAACGTCAGTAAGTTTGTCAGGCATGAACGATACCTCTCGTGAAACCATGAAGCTGAGATTCAATTATCAAGTTATACACTTCAAGGTGACTTCTGAAAATACACAGCTATAATTGATTCTAATAACTTGCCCACTATAGATTTCAGGCTTATTGGACGGTAATTTAAGATGTGAACTTATCCCTGAATTGAATATAAACCACATTAGGCCACTCTTCCACAACTCTTGGCACAACACAGGTATGGATGCGAACGCCATTGAATACACACGTTAAATGGTAGCTGACTAAGCTCCATCTTGCATCCTTAAGTACCCTTGAATAACAACTCCATCGGTTCCCGGGGACTTAATTTTGTTTCCCGTTAGAGCTATCTGTTTAATAACCAAGTCCCTCGTGACAGTAATGATTAGTTAACTTAAATTCATCAGGAACTAAATAATTGTTTTAATTACTGTATCTCATTTACATCTCCTGTGTAAAAACTGACAAAAAATAGTCATTAAATAAGGATCACGCTTTCCAATTCATATCTCCTCAGCTGTCCATTTCCCAGATTTCAGAGTTCCTACTTTTTCTCCTTCACCTTCGTCCTATACACTTGAAAGAACCCCTTTATTAGTCATTGATTCCATTAGCAACTCTAATTTCATAGTCACGTTTAGGCCTTTCTAATCTCCTTTTTTACTTCTCTTTAAGCTGAACATAATTGATCCGTAAGGTAAAAACCTCTCCTCTTCTAATGCGCCTATAAATACCCTTTTCTCCTCCCCTAAAAGATGCTTTAGGGCCTCCTGTTAAACCCATTGGGATCGTTATTATTAACCTAATTTCTCTCTGGGAATGTATAAATTCTGGCACTGGTTTACATTATTAAGAAAACAATCATAAAAAGCAGTATCCCTATCATATTCATAAGTATCGATTATCGTCCCAATACAATCATAACAAGTATAACCCCCAGATTAAGATTAGACTAGATGTTCCCTAAGTCCATAATAACCGGCAGAAACTAAAAACAGGGATTTTTACTGTATTATCATTATTCCTGCATTTACCCAATTAATGGCTAAAAGTTGATGGATTTGTGATGCACTTGTGCGCCAAGCTCTTCAGTGATCTCCAATAATTCACGAGTGTTTCCTTATTTGAACAAGACTAGGTCAGCAAATTATTACCCCAGGTAGGCTCAGTAACACTCTGTTTCAGAAAACAGTCCCTGAACTGTTTCCTCCATAAGTCACTAGACTCTAGATACCTGTCATTGAATATCCAGTCAAGTATTGTGACTAAAGTTAAAGTTCCCCTACTATGACTAATGTACTGTTTCCAGAAGCCCTAACAATTTCGTCCCAAAGAATCTCCCTCTATCTATATCCAAGCCTGGCGGTCGGTATATTACACCGTAGAATTATTTTTTCTGACCCTCCACGAACTCTACCCAAACAGACATACTCTTTACTGCCTCCATCTATTTTTATACCTGTTTTTATGCAACAATTAATTATTTCTTCTCGAACATACAATGCAACTCTCCCCCTTCCCATAACATCTATCCACATTGAACAACTAATCCCTGAATATTACACTCAGCAGTCATAACCCGACTCATTAAATCAATACCACGTTTTCAGTTAATAGCAATGATATCAAAGTTCCCATCCAGCACATGCTACCAAACGTATTCATTTAATTTTATTCTTGCACTTATAGCTTCAATGTTAGCATAAAATACCGTCATATGTTTTTTCCTTCTGCACATTTTTCTATTCATCTTGTTTTTACACAATTTCTGAAATTATCATTACCCAGAGTTACTCCATGACAGTTACTATTAAGATACATAATATCAGAGCATAAGTCAATATAACCAAACTCATTATTAATCATTTCTAAACCCCATACATCAACTAATCCTTAGTTAACGTCCTAACAACCCCTCGAACTGAGTTAGCAAGAAAAACCCACACCTGCCCTGATAAGTGAAACCCCATCCTGGCATACATGGTCATTTCGGCCATAGAATTGTCCCAGTTGTCATGAAAGGTGTACTAGGCATTATCCTTACAGTGTTTATCCAGCCACCAATTAATACCAATTGCCTGGATAACCAGTTCATAACCACACGCTCTTCTTGCAAAATGGCCACATGAAACAGGGCGCCCCCCATCTTCCTAATTATGTCTATAGTTGTCCTGACTTACCTAAGCCAAAATCCACACTTCTACGCTTGCCTACATCATTGCCTCCTAGCACATGAGTCCAAATAATAGGATTGATATCACCATTACCGTTCATGATGTTGTCAAGCCGGCTAACAATGTCCTCCATCCCAGCCGCCAGGAAAGCATACTCTTTGACACCTACTCCTTTCCTTCAATCAAATGCCCTATTGTTCCATGTATCTAACCGGCAATCCCCCAAGAACAACAAAATTCTTACCATCCGTGTTGTCGTTTCGTCGTGACGATCCCAGTAGACCGAATCAAATACGTCGGGTATCACCGAGAATTGCGGTTGGAGTTTCCACAGGAGTTATCCACAGCAGTCTCTTTCTTCTTCATCGTTTTCTGGCTTTCCATTCGTCTTTCTTGATCGTCAACTTCGTCCGTCCCCTGCTGTCCAGCCACTGACCACGATCACTTCTTGACCCTGAGGACTCGAAACAGGGAGGACTACTACGAATCCTTCTTGTTTTCCCTCGGTCAATCGCCGTAGCTCTCCATCATCGCATGACCCTCAAGTTCCTTCCGTAATTTGCAGGTAAAGATGCTCGATGGAGGGCATCCTTGGTTGCAGTCCCACGGAGGCAAACAAGACACTTCTTCACAGAGTTAATTACAGGTCACCACTGAGTTAAGTACAGGTCACCACTGATTATACAGGTCGACCACATGAGTTAAGTACAGGTCACCACTGAGTTTAATTACAGGACACCACAGTCCCTCACCTGAGTCGATGTGGTCAGTCCATAATCTTGACTAGAGTTCGTCACGGCCACGTCGCTGGAGATTCGTCTGTAAAAACTTTGCATTTGAGGTCCACAGGGTGCCTTTGCTAACCTTCCTATGGTGTAGAAATATACCTAGTTGTGAATCTTATTGTGGCTAGCTGGTCAGGTGGCTAACGCGACGGGCTGTAGTTTTGAGACTTTCTATGACCGCGGTTCAAATGCCCGGCCGGGGTAATTGTTTATTGTTTTAAATGATGTTGTCCCTTGTTCAAGTTTTTTTTAATTTTAAAGTGAACAAAGGAATGTGACTGTAATTTCCATTGGTGGGGAGGGGGGAGTTTAATTAATAAAGGGTAGGTAACATTTATATCTATGAAACCCCTTGTGTAACGTGTTAAACAAGGTACGTACAGCAGTCAATAGGTAGTAGTTAAAGTTTAATTTTAAGGTCCTTTATGAATGTGCTTATTCGGGGGGAGTAACATTGTGTAGTGAATGTTATTGCACATCATCATGTCAGTGTTACATATGATGTATGTACCCTATAAATATATTGTACATGAAGTTTTAAATAAAAAATAAAAAAAAAAAAGATCATCATCTGTTTTCCTCCCAAACAGCCAAAGTACTTGTAACCAAGCTAAGCCAGGCACTACAACATCACATCAGTCCCTTCTCTCTTACCTCTTCACACTCCAGTGAACGCGTCACTGGAAACGTATTCGCAGTGGAAACCCTCCTGTATTCTGCAATTTTGGCAACCTCATGATATTCTTGATTGCAACAGGAAAGGCTAGAGCTATCATTCTACTCCCCGCGGTTATTTTTGCATCTTGTATCGCTTGATTTTGCGAGTATTTTCTTAATATATATATATATATACATAAGTATATATATATATATATATATATAGATATAATATATATATATATATATATATAAATATATATATATATAAATTATATATATATATATATATTTAATAGCATATAATAAAGGTTGGAGAATCACTCTTCGGCCGCCTTTGCCAAAGCAGCAATAAGAAACATTAGCCTAGAAGCTGCCAGTTTACTCCAGCCACACCAACTGGCCTTTGGGGTCCCTCAGCAGGAACTGCAGACTCATGCGCAAGCCTACATCAGGGACCTACCAGAAGACATGGCCATAGTCAAACTGATTTTAGAAATGCCTTTAATGGAAATGAGAGATGCGACTTGCCAGCGTTCGGGATCGGCTTCCCGCAGTCTATTTTCCGTTCCATTTCAGCCGGCTACAGCAAACCCCTCAATTTCTTTTGTTTGGAGAACAGTGAAATTCTCTCATCAAAGTGTTCACAGGTGACCCACTCGCTCCACTTCTCTTCTGCTTGGAGTAAGAGAACTAACTTCCCAGCCGTACGCAGCGAGCTCACATCTGGTACCAGGCTGATGGCACCTCTGGCAGGTACTGAAGAGTACCCTGGTAGGGGACCTACAACAGGTGAAAACACATGGAGAAGACTTGGGACTCATCCCAATCCCTCCAAGTGTGAAATCCATCACAGCAAACCAGGAAATAATCAATGCTGTTGCGAAGAATTCACCCAGAAGTCTCTACTACCACTCCGTCCAACAGTACCCTCTTGGTAGCACAACCGCTGGGTCACCAGCCATCGACAACAGTCCTCAAGTACAAATTGAATGACCGATGAGGAATGGATGAGAGAATACTCAATGTTGATGCCGCATGATGCTCTTTATCTCCTCACAAGGTCCTTACTAATCCAATACTCACTTAATCCTTAGGTATGCACCCACTTTTGACACCCTACACTCGACGAATATTACCGCACACCTGAGGTCAACCCTTAAGATGGCTCTGAACCTTTCACTAGTGGATCATCAAATTGATCAGTCAACCCTTCCAGTGCGACTGGGAGGTAAACGGGGATCGCATAGCAACGCATGATACTTTAACCTGCTTTTCGACATCGGAGATTGGCTTCCATTGCATTAGTTCCAAGAAGATTGTTCCGAACGCATGAGATACATGGTAGAGCTCAATACCCCAGGTATAACTGAAGCAGTCGATTCGGTGGGACACCCTTACGATATTCCTCCAGTAGACCCAGCTCCTCCCAAAGAAACACAAACAGTCCCCACGTTGACAAACGATCATGGAAAAAATCGCCAACACAATGCTCTCGACAACGCCTCAGGAAAGGACAAAGTGCACTTCTCATGGCAGTGAAGGCACCACACTCAGAGATTTCCTGTTTGCTGTTCCAATACTCTCCATTGGTGGGGTGCACACGACTAGACCCACAGCCATTTCGATTGGTGTTGCATTCTCCGAAGCCTCCCCCATCCTCAAACCGAACAAAGGTAATATTGCGGCAGGGCGACAGCTGATCAAATCGGACTTCATGTCTCGTGTGTCACCACAGCAGAAGGGAAGTAATGCCAATGCAAGAGGAGGTCAATGACATCCATAAAGAGAAGCCTCGCCACAGCCCGTTGCCCAGCTCAACGGAAACCCCAAGTGCAGAGGTTCGACTGAAGTCTAAAGCGTCCTGATGGAGGCCACTATGCGACTTGGAAGGATGGAAAGCAAGATTGCCTGGACTAACACATGTTGCCGCCACAATTGGCAGACACCTAACTTGCCATACTCCTTAGTGAAGGGGGGGACTACCAGCCACAGGGAGACTCAGAAGATCCGCAATATATGATGACCTTCCCCCTGCTATAACTTCATTCCAATAGGGTTGGAGACCCTTGGAGCCATTTGGCAAGTGTGCTCAAAGTCCACAAAAGCTAGGTGAAAAAGCTCATCATATAAACGCAAGACCACAGGGCGACCAGCTTCCTCTCTCAGAGACTCAGAGTTTGCGATCCATAGAGGAAATGCCTGCAGTCATTATTGGCACGCGGCACAAACCGCCGGGGAGCTGGAACTAAGTACTTCGAGATGTAGCTCTGAGTTACCATATGTTGTTTTACTTTGTATCATATTTTTGTGAATGTTTTGTCCAAGTAATTTTTGTCATATAAATAAAATATATATATATAAGATAGGGTTGTAGGAGAAAATTCTCAAACAGCTCAGGGAGAATCTTATTTTTCCCTGAAGCAATTTTATTCTTTTCTCTGAGATGAGGGTCCTATAAAGTTTCTAGAGGTGGTACCTCCAATATTTATATATATAATATGATATATATACATATATATATATATATAATATATATATATATATATATCATAAATAAATATATATATATATATATATAATTATATATATATAAATAACTGAAAACTGAACCTTAAAAATTGTATATCTTAAATGATATCTCACAATTATATCACATAAATTTATACCTAACCGAATCTAACCTTTATTATTTTTTTAAATACACTACCTTACAGAATCCTTCATATGACCTGTCCTTTTGTAATACTCACTTGTTGCTTTATAGTAATCTGTTTAACATTAATGTTTTAATCACTGACTTCAACTTGCTAGTTAATCTTAAGTTAATTTTAAGCCAGCCCGTAATGCAATGCATAGTATAAGTGGCTTTGGCATAGCTGTTCTTTATCTTTATTTTTTTTTTTTGTACCTCGTAGTGTGAGCACAAATTTATAATAAATAAATAAATAAATATATAATATAGTATATATATATAAAAATAAATTATATAATAAATAATATATATATATATATATAAATAATTATATAATATTAAATAAATAAATATATATATAAAAATATATATTTTTTTTTTACAACAAGTCGGCCGTCTCCCACCTAGGTCAGGTGACCCAAAAAAGAAGAAAATCCCCAAAAAAGAAAATAACTTTCATCATCATTCAACACTTCACCACACTCACACATTATCACTGCTTTTGCAAAGGTGCTCAGAATACAACAGTTTAGAACATATACGAATAAAGAAACACAATATAACCCTCCAACACTCCAATAAATCCCAAAACCCCTCCTTAAAGTGTCAGGCAAGTGGTACTTCCCCATTTCCAGACTTAAGTCCGACTATATGAAAATAACCGGTTTCTTCCCTGAATCCCTTCCTTCCCTAAATATCCCCTGCATACACTCCACAGATCGTCAGGTCTCAAGTATCATTCCGTCTCCATTCACCTCCTCCTATCTAACACGCTCATGCACCTTCGGAAGTCCAAGCCCCTCGCCCACAAACCTCCTAAACCCCCTCTTTCCAAACCCTTTCGAGGACTACCCCTACCCCCTCTTTCCTTCCCCTATAGATTTATAATGCTTTCCATTCCATTCTACTTTGATCCATTCTCTCTAAATGAACCAACCACCTCAACAAACCCTCTTCTTCCCTCTGACAATGCTTTTATTAACTCCACACCTTCTCCTAATTTCCACACTCCGAATATATAAATATATATATATAAAATATATATATAATATAATATATATATATATATATATAATATATATATATAAATATATATATATATATATAATTATATATTTTAAATATAAATATATATGATAAATTAGACACAGTGCATCTCTTTGGGTATGTTGTGCAAGAAAGTATAATACCGACCATATGAAAGTTTAAGACACATGTGCAACATCTGGATATCTTTATAGTATACGTTTCGCCATCCAGTGGCTTTATACAATACAGATTCTAGGAATAATAAGAAGACAGTAGAACTATATACAAAAGATGAGATAATCATTCCCTCGGCCTTGGAGTTAGTGTTCACAGCATCGTGGTGGAGGAGAATCTGAGCAACGACAAGAAGACTGGCGGTTATAAAAGGCGTCAGTGGTTAGGGACGGGCAGCAGACGAGGGCAAAGTCACTGGTAGGCGGGATTCCCCAGTGACTTTGCCCTCGTCTGCTGCCCGTCCCTATCCACTGACGCCTATATAACCGCCAGTCTTCTTGTCTTTGCTCCAGATTCTCCTCCACCACGATGCTGTGAACACTAACTCCAAACCGAGGGACTGATTACCTCATCTTTTGTATATAGTTCTACTGTCTTCCTATTATGTCCTAGAATCTGTATTGATAAAGCCACTGGATGGCGAAACGTCTACAATAAAGATATCCAGATGTTGCACATGTGTCTTAACTTTCAACTCTTGGGTATCTTTATTGAAGAAACGTTTCGCCACACAGTGGCTTCATCAGTCCATACGTAGGAGAAACTTGAAGAACAGGAGGGGAACGAGGTAATCAGTCCCTCAACCTTGAGTCGATGCGTTCAGTCCATCAATCTTGAATAGAATACGGCATATGAGCGGAGAAGCAGCTTATAAACCGTATGGCAGGAGAGGTGCAGCAGTCATAGGTGGTGTCACATTTGTTCAATGTGGAAGTAGGCTGTGCCCAAGAATTAGGCAAGCGAAGAATTCCTAAGTATTAAGATCCCAAGAAGTTGCAGTGTCTGACAGGTTTGTAGATGAATGTTCAGAGAATCTACATGTTGATAAATTAGACACACTTGCAACTCTTGGGTATCTTTATTGAGGAAACGTTTCTCCACACAGTGGCTTCATCAGTCATACTAGAAAACTTGAAGAACAGAGGAAATGAGGTAATCAGTCCCTCAACCCTTATCGATGGTTCAA
>NW_026506657.1:0-24715 GCF_026875155.1 Cherax quadricarinatus
ACTTAATACCCGTTACTTCAGACTAAATACCCGTTACTTCAGACTTAATACCCGTAATCTAAACTTATCTGATTTAAATCCATTACTTGCGGATGTCTAATGCTATGTACTAAATTTAGTCATCATCGTTGAATGTCTTCTAAGAATTTATGTCCAATTCTGTAATATAGAGACAGAATTGAGCTTCATAATCTAGGTAGCCTACTAAATGAGTATAAAGGCTGCCAGTAGGACCTCTGGACTTCTGTTGCTTAACTTCTTGATATAAATCCAGTAATCTATTTAAATCCCCCAGTAATCTATTTAATCCCATTATTCTATTTGTATAGTAACAAAAACTATAGTATTAATAAACTATAGTATTGACCAAACTAATTACCCTATTACCAAACTAAAGGTACCCAAATTACCAAACCAAATTACCCTATTACCAGAGACCTTTCTTTTCGATCTCAGCACATGTTTCAGAATATTGGGGATGCAATTGCAAGATCATTTTTCAGTTTTACCCAAGCAATGATCTATGATACTGTTCACCTGAGATGCATGTCCCATTTAATTACAACCTGTCTATCACAATTTATCCAACCAAAATTTGATGCTACCCAATGTTTTCCCATTCAAAACTAGAGTGCAAAAAAATTTCTCTAATGCACAATTCAATTTACTAAGAATACCTGATTACTTTGGGTTCTGGGTTAGGTCATTGGGGACATGGACCTGTCTCACATGAACCAGTAGGGCTGCTGCAGTGTTCCTTTCTTTTTTTTGTTCACAAGTATTTTCTATTCTTTCGCTTCAGATGAGATGTAGACCTAGTATCTAAACTATCTCCCACAGGATATTTAAAATAAGTGAATATCCATGTATTTTCCACCTTTAAATTTATCCTGACTATGGAAAAATGACTTTCTCCAATCCAAATCTACGAAAATCAAGGGTGATGGACGAATTACATCATCTTCATATCTCTACTGGGTTTCTGCCTACTTTCTGTATTCGACTGAAAGAAGCCTACTTGAAGGCCGATTACGTTTCGGAATAAAGTTGCTCTACTGTTGCCTGTTGAGTCTTACTTACCAAACCTCTCAGTATTGTATACGGACATGCACACTATGGCATCTTAGTACAGAATACAACTCTTGTATTTGAGTGGCTCTTGCAAATGAGTGGACCAGGGAGTTATCAGACCTTATTTTTTTAGGAGCATTGAAAATTGGATTTGGCAATATGCTTTGGTAGTGGGATGGATGTAATAGGACTGCGAGTATGACCCACAGGCCTGCTGCAGTGATCCTCCTTTTTATGTTCATTTAAAGGAACGAATGCTAGTCTTTATTTTTCTTCTGTTAAGTCAGGTGCCTTTTTTGAAGTAAACTGTCACGGTGAATGATAAGTATTAGGTGAATGTGCTTAGTTAATAAATGAAGAAACTGTTACTGAAGGCTCAAGAATTTCTATGCCTTGTTTCAATCGGTTGTTCCAGTTCTTCAAGATGGTTAGTCAATTTGCAGAGGTTCGTTGTCTTGGACGACGAAGAAGTGCATCATCGATGTCGAAGGAAAAAGCTAAATGCTATGGAAGATTATGAAATTTGCCTTGCCAAGATATGTACTAATTAGTAATACTCTCAAGAAAGTTTTATTTGCAGAAAACATTGCATTCTGTAACGTTTTCCACAAAAATCTTCTACTTTGGCAGAAAGTCTCTTCGAGATGTTGCACAACACAATCACAATATTTATGGATTCTTGATTGATGCTTCATCATTCTCCATATAAAATGACAGAAGAAACAAATGATCAAATGATATCAAAGCATGATGTCAGTTTGTATTCATTAAGATTGATAACTGACAATCAAAGCTTTTAGTGACAGATTTTCTCTATAAAGAGTCTCATTGTTGTTAGGTAGACACATATGCAAAGTTAGGTTATCTTTATTTTGAAAAAGTTTCGCCTACACAGTAGGCTTTCTTCAGTCGAGTTACTGAAAAGTTGATAGAAGCAGAAGTATACTTGAAGACGATGTAATCAGTCCATCCACTTAAAGTTTTGAGGTGGGTCAGTCCCTCACAGTATGGAGAAGAGCATTGTTCCATAGAATGAAACAATATGGAGATGAAGTGACGGATGGAGCCTTTGTGATGCGCCAACAGGTGAGACGTAGGTCACTAGGAGAGGTAAGAATCAGATGTTGGGAGGTCAGGGTCCTCTCTTTCCAGCGTTCTCACTTGTAGAGGTTGTAGCTGTTGATTGTAGGTCTTGTACCAAAGATACCTTGTGTTGCAGTGTCTGACAGATTGAACATTAAAATTGGTATAATACCGACAGGGATCTTGACCACCTCAAAATCTTTAAGGGTGATGGACTGATATACATCGTATTCAAGTATCTTCTGCTTTCTATCAACTTTCTGTACTACCGAACTGAAGAAGCCTACTTGTGTAGGGCGAAACGTTTCAAAATTAAGATACCTAACTGTGCGACATTTTGGTGTCTTACCTAACAACCTGTCGGTATTTTATACCGTTTTAATGTTCCAAGAGTCTCATTAATGACGCTTTGAATTTTCCAAGTATTTTGTCAAAATCTAATATTATTATTAGAGCATTGTAGCAGGCTAGTGGCCCAAGAGAGGAAGTCCTATTCACTTTCTGTCATCTACTTAGTCAGTTACCAGCTCATATCCACTAAACAAGGAGCACAGAATCTGACCTACAATCGCAAGCTATTCAGGTCTAACTTCACACACTTGTATTTATCTAAACCAATTTTTCAAAATACACAGTGTTTTAGCTTCATGATGGACTTGACAGCACTTAGATCATTAATAGAGATCTGTTAAAAAACAAAAAATTTACTATAGCAAAACTACTAAAGAGAAACATGGAGAAACTTGAGGTGGGAAACACTGCAGTAGGCCTGTTGGCCCATTACTAAGTTCAAAGAAAGTAAGAACAGTGCAGGAGTCCTGTTGGCCTATACTTAGGCAGGTCCTTTACAATTCATCCCAAATAACAAACATTTGCGCACCCATTTTCAATGCTACATAAGAATAAGCTCTGATGTGCATCTGCAAGTCATCACTGAGCTAAATTACAGGTCACCTCTGAGCTAGTACATGGTGTCCTCTGGATCTAAGTACAGGTCACGGTCTGAGCTAAGTACAGGTCAAGTCTGAGCTAAGGACAGGTCTCCTCTGAGCAAAGTACAGCTCCACCGCTGAGCTAAAAACAGGTCTCATCTCAAAGCTAGTAAGTCGAATCTGTGTAAGTACAGAATCGCATCTGTGCTAAATACTAGGTCCATCAATTTAGAATAGAATCAAATCAATCTTGTATATGCACGACTTTCCAATTCTATTCACTAACAAATTATTTGGCCAATTTTATTTCATTGCTTCTCAAGAAAAGCTTGGATAATTCTATTACTCGTGTATAAGAACGATTCAAATCCAATGCCTCTCCTTATGTATTTATCCACTAAATTTAAAACTTCCAAGGTTTTAGCGTCAGCAACTCTACTTTGTAGACTTTTTTTTCATCAATTTCCTATAGACAATATGCAAAGGTTAAAAGAACACATTTTGCAACTAAGTTACTTTCATAAAGTGTGACATTTGTTGCACTTTTGTCCTTGTGTTTTCCATAAGATCATAAGTACGTAAGAAGGAGGATACACTGCAGCAGCCTGCCTTGGCCCATACTAGGCAGGTCCTTCACAATTCCTCCCCACTAACAAACATTTGACAACCCAATTTTCAATGCTACAAGAAATAAGCTTGGTGTTCAAGTTCCCAGTCAATCCAACCCCTCCCACTCATGTATTTATCACCTAAATTTGAAACTACCCAAAAGTCATAGCCTCAATACCCCACTAGGTAGTTGTTTCACTCATCTACTACCCTATTTCCAAACCTATACTTTCCTATGTCTTCTAAATCTAAACTTAATCTAATTTAAATCCATTACTGCGGGTTCTCTCTTGGAGAGATATCCTCAAGACCTGTTAATACACCTTTATTATAATTAGAACATAAGATAAGGAGGAACACTGCAGCAGGACTGTTGGCTTAGACAGGTCTTTTACAATTCATCCCACTAACAAACATTTGACCAAAACCCATACTATCGTCCACTTATACACTTTCACGATCAGGTCTCCCCTCATTTTATTCGTCTAACAAATGAATGTAACATACAGAACATAAGAACATAAGAAAGGAGGTAAGGAACACAGCAGCATGGCCGCTGGCCCATAATAGGGCAGGCCCTTTACAATTCATCCCATAACAAACATTTGAACCAACCCAACTTTCACATGCCACCCAAGAAACAAGCTTCGATGTGCAAAGTTTCCACTCAAATCCAACCCCTCCCACTCATTTGGTACTTATCCAACATAAATTTGAAACTACCCAAAGTCCTAGCCTCAATAAACCCAAACAGGTAGACGTTCCACTCAATCAACTACCCTATTTCCAACCCAATACTTTCCTTATGTCCTTTCTAAATAAGAACATAGGAACATTAAGAACATAGAATGGTGGATCACGCAGCAGGCTGTTGGCCCATAATAGGCAGGTCCTTTACAATTCATCCCATAACAAAACATTTGACCATTACCCAAATTTTCAATGTACCCAAGAATAAAGCTATGATGTGCAAGTCCACTCAAATCCAACACTCCCACTCATGTTACTTATAAGAAACATAAGAACATAAGAAAGGAGGACACTGCAGCAGGCCTGCTGCCCATTCTAGGCAGGGTCCTTTTACATTCATCCACTAACAAACATTTGACCTTACCCAATTCCAAGGTACCAAGAAATAGCTTCTGTGTGCATGTCCCACTCAAATCCTTCCATCCCACTCATGTATTTATCCAACCTATATTTGAAACTACAAAGTCCTAGCTCAAATACAACCCACATAGGTATACTGTTCCACTCATCTACTACCCTCTATTTCCAAACCAATACTTTCCTTTGTCCTTTCTAAATCTTAAACTTTTCTAATTAAATCCATTACTGCGGGTTCCTTCTTGGAGAGGACTTATTCTCAAAGACTTTGTTCATTTCCCCTTTATTGATACCTATACTTCCACTTATCTACCTTCGATAGGTCTCCCTCTTCTTCGTCTAAAATGTGAATGAACTTAAGAGTCTTAATTCTGTCTTCATGGAAGATCTCTAATGTATGTATTATTTAGTATCTACGCTGAATGTTTTTAACGAATTTATATCCTGTCTGTAATATGGAGACCAGAATTGAACTGCATAATCTGTGAGGCCTTACTAATGATGTATAAAGCTGCTGTATACGACCTCTTGGACTTCTGTTGCTTTTACCTTCTTGATATAAAAAAAATCCCAGTAATCTATTTGCCTTATTACGTACGCTTAGAAGTGCGTCTTGGGTTAAGGTTCCTGCTTACCTAACCCCATGTCCTTTTTCGCAATCTGTATGGTTAAGTTCTACATTTATTTAACTTATAAGTGGCTAGGGTTATGGACACTACGTGCTTCAGAACCTTGCGTTTATCTACATTGAACTGCATCTGCCACTTTCGACCAAGAGTAGAGTTAGTCTATATCCTCCTGAAGTTCCACTAACATTACGTTTGAAATCAATTTTCCTACCTTCTTCGTGTCATCGGCGAATTTGCCTCATATCACTAGAATTCTTCATCTAGATTCATTGATATATATTATAAACACAACGGGCCCAAGACTGATCCCTGAGGAACGCCACTTGTTACTGATCCCCACTCGGATTTAACCCTCCCATTTATGGAAACTTCTTTGCTTCCTGTCTGTGTGCATGATTCGATTCCACGAGAGCACCCTTCCCCCAATGCCATGAGCTGCTTACTTTCTTCACAGTCTTGGGGCGGAACTCTTCAATGCCTTACTAAAATCTAAGTAAATATTATCAATTCTTTATCGTGGTCAACAGCCTCAAAAGACTTTACCTGGGAAGAAAGTTAATAAATTAGTTAGACAATAGACCGGCCTCTTGTGAATCCATGCTGTGTTAGTATCATTAATTCAAGCTATGTTTTCGAGATGGTTCTTATAATCTCAGCTATAATTGACTTAGTAATTTGCCTACAATTGAGGTTTCAGGCTTATTGGGCGGGAATTGACGGTAACGCACTTGTCCCTGTTTTAAAATAGGAATTACATTAGCATTTTCCACATATCAGACACTGCACCTGTTTGAAGAGATAAATTAAAAATATTGTTAATGGTTCACAGACTTCCATTTTGCAATTCCTTTAGAGCCTTGAAAAAACCTCATCAGGACCCGGGGACTTATTTTGCTTCAGTCTGTCTATCTGCGTCAACAACCATTTCACTTAGTGACTGTGATGTTACATAATTATCTTCGTATGATCCACTATAAAAATAATTTTCCGGAATATTATTAGTGTCTTCCTGTGTAAAAAACCGAGAGAAAATTAATTATTTAAAATCGAGACACATTTCATTCTCTTTGTCAGTAAGATTGCCCATAGTTATTTTTAATGGGACCTATTTTCTCTGACTTCTGTTCTATAGACCTGGAAAAACTTTGGGTTAGTTTTAGAATCCTAGCAACTTTTAATTTCATAGTCCCTTTTAGCTTTTCTTATCCCCTTTTTAATGTCCCTCTTAATGTCTATATACTGATTCATAAGATGACCCTCGCCTCTTTTGATACGCCTATAAAATTCCTTTCTTATGCCTAGTAGATATTATTTCAGCCTATTATTCATCATTTGGGTCATTTCTATTTGATCTATTTCTTATAAGGATATAAACTGTTCTTTGAGCAGATGTATTGTGTTCAAGAAAAACTGTATATTGAGAGATCTCTTCGTTACCAGTCAACAGGATGATTAAGTGTTCTCTAAGCCCCATCGTAATCTGCTAAGCGAATATCTCGGATTTTACTGAGTTATCCTATTTCAAATTCCATTCAATTCTACATGTATTGATTTGTGGTCGCTAGCACCCTGTTCCTCTGAACTTCTAAATTTTTAACAAGGGAGTCATTGTTTGCCAGAACTTAAGTCAAGCCAGGTTATTACCCCTTGTAGGTTCTGTCACAAACGATTCAATAATACAATCCTGAACTACTTCTAAGGAAATCGTCTATGTTTTAATTTCCAGTCAAGAAATTCAATCAATATGACTAAGTTAAGTCTCCTAGAATTCTACTGTATCGTGCCTCTTGGCCCTAACAATTTCCTCAATAATAGTATCCCCTGGTCCCTATCTAAAGTTGGGGGACGGGATATCACACCTAAAATTAATTTTTATGCCCCTCTGAAAATTTCTATACAAACAGTCTCTGTATGTGTTACTTCAGATTAATACCCGAACTTCAGGACTTAATACCGTTACTTCAGATCTTAATACCCGTTACTTCAGGGACTTAATACCGTAATCTAAACTTATCTGATTTAAATCCCATTACTGCGGATTTCTAATGCTCTGTACTAATTTAGTCATCTTACGCTGAATGTCTTCTAACGAATTTATGTCCATTCTGTAATAGTAGAGACCAGGAATTGGCTTTCATAATCTAGGTGCTAGCCGTAATAATGATGTATAAAGCTGCTGTATGACCTCTGGACCTTTCTGTTCCTGCTTACCATTCTGATATAAATTCCCAGTAATCTATTTAAAGTCCCAGTAATCTATTTAATCCCTATTACTATAGTCGTACAAAACTATAGTATTAATTAACTATAGTATTGACAAACCTAATTACCTATTACAAACTTAAGGTACCCAATTTACCAACCAAACTACCCTATTACCAGAGACCTTTCTTTCGTTATCAGCACATGTTCAGATAATGGGAAGCAAATGCCAAGATCTTTTCAGTTTTACCCAAGCAAGATCTTTGATAAAACTGTTTCACCTGAGATGCATGTCCCATTTTAAATACAAACCTGTCCTTACTCACAAATTTATCCAACCAAATTTGATGCTACCCATGTTTTCCCATCAAAAAACTAGACGTGAAAAAAAAAATTTATCTAATGGACAATTTCAATTTACAAAACGAAAATGCCTACATTGGGTTCTAGGGTTTAGGTCATTGGGAGACATGGACCTGTCTCCATGAACCAGTAGGCTGTCTGCAGTGTTCCTTCTTTTTATGTTTCACAAGGTATTTTCTATTCTGTCGCTGCTAGATGAGAGTGTAGATCCTAGTATCTAAACCTATCTCCACAGGATATTCTTTTAAAAATAAGTGAATCATCCATGTATTTCACCTTTAAATTATCCTGACTATGGAACTGAACTTCTCAAATCTCTAAATCTACGAAATCAAGGTGCTGGATGATTACATTCATTCTTCATCATCTATAATGTTACTGCACTACTTTCTGTATTCGATGAAGAGGCCTACTCTGAAGTCGATACGTTTCGGAATATAAAGTTGCCTTACTGTGCCTGTGAGTCTTACTTACAACCTCTCAGTATGTATCCAGACACCTGCAAACACAATGGCTTCTTAGTACAGGAAAACACCTCTTGATTTGAGTGGCTCTTGGCAATGAGTGGGACAGAGTTATCAGACCTTATTTTTTAGGAGGCATTGAAAATTGGATTTGGGCAAATGCTTTGGTAGTGGGATGGATTGTAATGGACCATGCGGTATGACCCAACAGCTGCTGCAGTGATCCTCCTTTCTTATGTTCATTAAGGATCGATGCTTGTCTTTATTTTCTTCTGTTATGTCAGGTGCCTTTGAAGTAACTGTCAGGTGATGATATAAGTATTAGGTGAATGGGCTTATAAATGAAGAACTGTTACTGAAGGCTATTAGGAATTTCTTGCCTTTGTTTCAATCGGTCGTCCAAGTTCTTCAAGATGGATAGTCATTTCAGTGGTTCGTTGTCTTGGACGAGAAGAAGAGCATCATTCGAATGGTCGAGAAAAGCGTAAATGCCTATGGAGAAGATTATGAAATTTTGCTTGCTAGATATTGTTACTAATTAGAAATACTCTCAAGAAAGTTATATTGCAGAAAAATCAATTGCACTTCTGTTAAAGTTTTCACAATTTCTACTTTGGCAGATAGTCTTCGAGATGTTGCACAAAAACAATTCACAATATTTATGGATTCTTGATTGATGCTTCATCATTCTCCATATAAATACAGAAACAATGATCAATGATCAAAAGCATGATGTTCAGTTTGTTATTATATTCATTAAGATTGATAAACAGACACAAAGCTTTTTAGAGACAAGATTTTTAAATAAAGGAGTTCTCATTGTTGTTAGTAGCACTATGCCAACAGTTAGGTTCTTTATTTTGAAACGTTTCGCCTACACAGTAGGCTTCTTCAGTCGAGTTCAGTAAAGTTGATAGAAGCAGAAGATACTTGAAGACGATGTAAATCAGTCCATCACCCTTAAAGTTTTGAGGTGGTCAGTCCCTCAGTCTGGAGATGAGCATTGTTTTCCATTAGAATGAACCAATATGGAGATGAAGTGACAGGATGAGCCTTTTTATAGCGCCAACAGGTGAGTCGTAGGTCACTAGGAGAGGTAAGAACTCAGATGTTGGGAGGTCAGTCCCTTCAAATCCAGCCGTTCTCACTAGTAGAGGTTGTAGAAGTTGATTGTAGGTCTGTACAAGATACCCTGTGTTGCAGTGTCTGACAGATTGAACATTAAAATGGAATAAAATACCGACAGGACTGAACGCCTCAAAACTTTAAGGGTGATGGACTGATTACATCGTCCTTCAAGTATCTTCTGCTTCTTTCTACTTTTTCTGTTACTCGACTGAAGAAGCCTACTGTGTTGGCGAAACGTTTCAAATAAAGATCTAACTGTTGCATATGTGTCTTACCTAACAACCTGTCGGTATTTTATACCATTTAATGTTCAAAGATGTCTTCCTTTATGACGTCTTTGAATTTTCAAGTATTTTGTCAATATATCTATTTATTATTAGAGGCATTGTAGCAGGCCTAGTGGCCCACGAGAGGAGGACCTAGTCACTTTCTGTCTCTACTTTAGTAACTCATAACCACTAAAACAAGGAGACAGAATCTGACCTACAATTCGCAAGCTATTCAGGTCTAACATCTCACTCTTGTATTTATCTAATCCAATTTTCAAAACTAACCGTGTTTTAGCTTCAATGATGGTACTGCACTTAGTTCATTTTTAAAAGAGATCTGTAAAAACAAAAATTTACTATAGCAAAACTTCAAAAGAGAAACATGAGAAACTTGATGTGGAAACTGCAGTAGGGCCTGTTGGGCCCATACTAAGAACATAGAAAGTAAGAACAGATGCAGGGGGCCTGTTGGCCTATAATAGGCAGGTCCTTCTTTACAAATTCATACAATAACAAAAACATTGCGCACCCTTATTTTCAATGCTACATAAGAAATAAGCTCTGTGTGCATCTGCAAGTCATCACTTGAGCCTAAATTACAGGTCACTCTGAGTAAGTACAGGTTTCCTCTGGATCTAAGTACAGGTCACGTCGAGCTAAGTAAGGTCACGTTCTGCTGAGCTAGGAAGTCTCCTCTGAAGCAAAGTACAGCTCACTCTGAGCTAAAAACTGAGTTCATCTCAAAGCTAGTACAGGTCGAATCTGTTGCTAAAGTAAGATAGCATCTGTGCCTAAATAAGGCCATCAATTTTGAATAGAATCTAATCAATTTGAATATGCACGACTTTCACAATCTATTTCACTAACATATTATTTGCCAAATATTATTTTTCAATGCTTCTCAAGAAATAGCTCTGGATAATTCTATTTAACTAGTGTTTAGAAAACGATCAAATCCAAGGGCCTCTCACTAATGTATTTATCAACCTTAATTTTAAACTACCCAAGGTTTTAGCGTCAGAACTCTACCTATGTAGACCTTTTTTTTTCATACAATTTCCCTATAGACAATATGCAAAGTAAAGAACACATTTGCAACTAAAGTTACATTTCATAAAGTGTGACATTAGTTGCCACTTTTGTCCTTGTGTTTTCCATAAGAACATAAGAAACTAAGAAAGGAGGAACACTGCAGCAGGCCTGTTGGGCCCATATAGGCAGGTCCTTCACAATTCATCCACTAACAAACATTGACCAACCCCAATTTTCAATGATACCCAAGAAATAAGCTTGGTGTTCAAGTCCCAGTCAAATCCAAACCCCTCCCCACTCATGTATCTATACAACTAAATTTGAAACTACCAAAGTCCTAGCCTCAAATACCCACTAGGTAGTCTGTTCCACTCTCTACTACATATTTCCAAACCTTTATACTTTCTATGTCCTTTATAAATCTAAACTTATCTTTTTAAATCCATTTCTGCGGGGTTCTCTCTTGGAGAGATATCTAGAGACCTTGATGTTTAATATCCCCTTTATTAATACATAAGAACTAGAAGGAGGACTCTGCTGAGGCTGTTTGGCCAATACTAGACAGGTCTTTTAACAATTCATCCATAACAAACATGTGACCAACCCATACCTATCTTCAACTTATACACTTCGATCAGGTCTCCCCTCATTCTTCGTCTAACCAAAGGAATGTAACATAAGAACATAAGAACATAAGAAAGGGGAACTCTGCAGCAGGGCCGCTGGGCCAATATAGGCAGGACCTTTACAATTCAGCCCACTAACAAACATTTGACCAACCCAACTTTCAATGCCACCCAAGAAACAAGCTTCCGATGTGCAAAGTCCCACTCAAATCCAACCCTCCCACTCATTGTACCTTATCCAACTAAATTTGGAAAAACTACCCAAAGTCTAAGCCTCAATAAACCCAACTAGGTTGACTGTTCCACTCATCATACTACCTATTTCCAAACCAATACTTTCCTATGTCCTTTCTAAATAAGAACATATGAACATAAGAACATAAGAAAGAGGAAACACCTGCAGCATGCTGTTGGCCCATATAGGCAGGGCCTTTTACAATTCACCCCACTAAACAACATTTGGACCAACCCGATTTTCAATGCTACCCATGGAAATAAGCTTGTATGGCAAGTCCCACTCAATCCAACCACTCCCACTCATGTACTTATAAGAACATAAGAAACATAAGAAAGGAGGAACCTGCAGCAGGCCTGTGGCCCTTACTAGCAGGTCCTTTACAATTCTTCCCAGCTAAACAAACATTTGACATACCCATGTTCAATGCTACCCAGAAATAAGCTCTGATGTGCAAGTCCCACTAAATCCAAAACCCATCCACTCTGTATTTTCCAACCTAAATTTTGAAAATCCCCAAGCCCTAGCCTCAAAAACCCAAAAAGGTAGCTGTTCCACTCATCTACACCCTTTTTCCAAAACCCAAATATTTTCCTATGTCCTTTCTAAATCTAAATTATCAATTTAAACCCATTATGGGGGTTTCCCTTCTTGGAGAGAATTCTCAGACTTTTAACCCCTTTTTATTAATACCTATTTTCCCACTTATACCTTCGATAGGTCCCCCCTATTCTTCGTCTAACAAGGAAAATTAAACTTAAGAGTCTTCAATCTTTTTTCAAAAGGAATTTCTAATGCTATGTTTTAATTTAGTACCCTGCTGAATGTTTTCTAACGAATTTATTCCTTCTGTAATATGGGGGGACCGAATTGAAGATAATTAGGTGGGGCCCTTACTAATGATGTAAAAAGCTGCAGTAGCCCTCTGGACTTCTTTGCTTACACTTTTGATTAAATCCCAGTAATTATTTCCCTATTACGTACGCTTAGGCATTGTGTTTGGTTTAAAGGGGTTCCTGTTACCAAACCCCCAAGCCCTTTTTTGCAACTTAGGGGTTAAGTTCACATTTTTTAAAACTTAAAGTGCTAGGGTTATGGACAATTTCGAGTTCAGAACTTGCATTTTCTACTTGAACTGCATTGCCACTTTTTGCCAAGAGTAGAGTTTGTCAAAATTTCTCCTGAATTTCCCCTCATTACGTATTGTATACCAAACCCTGTCGGTAAAACCTGTCGGTTTTTGTATACCATTTTTATGTTCTCTTGTCAGAACTGCAAAAGTGGCATCTTGGTACGAAAAAAAACCCTTTGGGCAAACTTTTCAAGTGAGGGGGGTTGGATTGAGGGGAATGATCTAAATTGCCCCTCACTAATACTACTACACTATACTACTACATACCCTGCACCTCTCCTTCCCACAGTATTTAAATCTCCGCACTGTCGCTTTCTTTTAGATAGTTCTGATATGGAACTGAACTTTTCCCGGCCGGGGGCGCAACCTCAAATTTTACGATTTTTAAAGGGGGAGGGGGTGATTACATCGTCTTCACTCTTTTGTTCCTGCCTACTTTCTGTTCGACTGAAGAAGCCTACTGTGTAGGCGAAACGTTTCGGAATAAAGTTGTCTAATGTTTATAGTGTCTTACCTAATTTTTCCGGACGCTTAGATGTACAGGATGCCGTTGCAGTAAGATTTTTCAGGCTGGAGAAATTACCCAGGATAAACGACAACGATCCAGATTTCTTTCTGTTGCATCCGGGACTTCAACCTTCCGGCGCAACAGAAGGATGACGGAGAGTTTTGACAACAATGAGTGAGAAGCAGTAAACCTAGTGAAGGAAGAATGAAAATACTACCAAGGATAACCTTATATTATTTATGTGTTGTATTGTATTATGTGTTTGTACTTGTATATTTGTTTATTTCTTGCGTAGTCTAATATGTAAAACTGGACAAATTTTTGAAAAGCCTTTTCTGTTGTAGTGCTCAGAGTAGGGTTTTATGACCCAAACCCTTCTGAACAGACAAACACCTAAGAAGTCCCCCTTAGCAACATGCAGAGGATCTTGAGAGAAATCAAGAGCTGGCCCTAGCACGGAGGGAAGATCCTCCTGACGAGGGAACATCTTTCTGGACGTGACAGACGAAACCTTCAAGAGACTAGCTGAAGATTTGGGCTTAAAAATAGGTTTTGAGATTTCCAGAAGGGAAGGCTGGAAACCATGTACAGGAAGGACCTAACAGGCAAACCTAATCTCTATGACGGATCCTACAGCAGAGATGACAGGGACGACAAAGCAAGGATGGACTTCGACCAAAGCAGATCGGGGACCCTGAGAAAGGTACCTTGTAATGTTAGCAACAGAAAGGTACCTAAGTAATGTAGCGGACAGAATGGTCCTAAATAATTGTAAGGCGACAGAAAGGTACCTAAGTAATGTTGCGACAGAAGTACCTAAGTAATATAGGTGACAGAAAAGTACCTAAGTATGTTGCGACAGACAAATACCTAGTAATGTAGCTTAGCGACAGAAAAGATACATATGTAATGTAGGCGACGAAAAGTAGCCTAAGTAATGTAGCGACAGAAAGGTACCTATGTAATGTAGCGACAGAAATGTTACTAAGTAATGTTTAGCGACAGAAAGGTACCTAAAGTAATGTAGCGACAGAAAGGTACCTAATTAATGTAGCCACGGAAAGGTACATAATAATGTAGCAAAAGAAGCAGTACCTAATTAATGTAGCCACGGAAAGTACCTTAATATAGCCACGGAAAGGTTCCTAATTAATGTAGCGACAGAAGGTCTTAATTAATGTAGCGACTGAAACGTACCTAATTAATGTAGTACAGACGGGTTCCTATTAATGAAGTGACAGTAAGGTACCTAATTAATGAAGCCAGGAAAGGTACCTTAATTAATGTAGCCACAGAAAGGTACCTAATTATGTGCCACGGAAAGGTACTAATTAATGTCGCCACCAGAAAGGTACCTAATTAATGTAGCGACAGAAAGGTTCATAATTAATGTTAGCGACTGAAAGGTACTAATTAATGTAGCGACAGAAAGCGTACCTAATTAAGTAGCCACGGAAAGGTACCTAATTAATGTAGCCAAAGAAAAGGTACATATAATGTAGGCCACGATAGGTACATAATTAATATAGCCACGGAAAGGTATTAATTAATGTAGCGACAGAAAGGTTCTTAATTAATGTAGCGACTGAAAGGTACCTTATTAATGTAGCTACAGAACAGGTACTATTTAATGAAGTGACAGAAAGGTACCTAATTAATGAAGCACGGAAAGGTACCTAATTAAGTAGCCACGAAAGGTACCTAATTAATGTAGCGACGAAAGGTTCTTAATTAATGTAGCGACTGAAAGGTACCTAATTAATGTGCGACAGAAATTACCTTATTAATGTAGTGACAGAAAGCCGTACCTAATTATTGTTGCGACAGATAGGTACCTTATTAATGTAGCTACAGAAAGGCTACCTAAATAATGTGGTGACAGAATGGTACCTAATTAAAACTTCGTAACGAAGAAAGGTACTAGTTTAATGTAGCGACAGAAAAGGTACCTAAATTAAATGTTGTTAAAAGAAGGTACCTAATTAATGTTGCGACAGAAAGGTACCTATAAATGTAGCGACAGAAAGGTAACTAATTAATGTAGCGACGGAAAAGGAAACTAATTATGTAGCGGCAGAAAGGAACCTAAATAATGTAGCGACAGAAAAGAATACCTAATTAATGTAGCAACAGAAAGGTACCTAATTAATACAGCGACCAGAAAGGTAACTAATTAATGTAGTTGACAGAATGGTACCTAATTATTGTAGTGAAGATGGTACCTAATTATTGTAGTGACAGAAAGGTGCCTATTAATGTTAGCGACAGTACGTAACTAATTAATATAGTACAGAATGGTGCCTAAATTAATGTTAGCGACAAAATGATGCCTAATTAATGTAGCGCAGATGGATACCTAATTAATGTAGCGACAGAAAGGTAAACAAATTAATGTAGGACAGAAAGGTAATAATTATGTAGCGACAGAAAGGTAACTATAAATGTAGCGACAGCAAGGTATCTCATTAATGTTGCGATAATATGTACCTAATTAAAGTAGCGACAAAGGTAACTAATTAATGTAGCGACATGAAAGGTAACTATTAATGAAGCGACAGAAAGGTACCTAAATAATGTAGCGACAGAATGTAACTATGTATGTAGTGACAGAAAGGGTGCCCATAATTAATTAGCGGACAGTAAGGTACCTAATTTAGTTGTAGTTGACAGAAAGATCTAAATGCTGTTGCGACAGAAAGGTGCCTAATTATGTAGTGACAGAAGGTACCATTAATGTAGCGAACAGAAGAATGGTACCTAATTAATGTAGCGACAGAGAGGTACCTAATTAATGTAGCGACAGAAAAGGCTACTTAAATTAATGTGAGAGAAGTTACCTAATATGTAGTGAGAGAAAGGTACTAATTAATGTAGCGATAGAGAGGTACTACCTAATTAATGTAGCAGCTACAGAATGGTACCATTAATCGTAGCGACAGAATGGTACCTAATTTATGTAGCAATAGAAAGGTTAACTAATTAATGTAGTTTTCACTCCCCCCCCCCCCCTCTTTTTTTTAGCCGACAGAATGGTACCTAATTAATGTAGCGACAGAATGGTATCTAATTAATGTTGCGACAGAAAGATTTACCTAATTGATGTAGTGACAGAAAGGTACCTATTAATGTAGCGTCAAAATGTACTATTAATGTAGCGACAAAAAGGTACCTAATTATTGTGCGACAGAAAGATTGCCTAAATGATGTAGTGACTGAGAGTAACTAATTTATGTAGCGGAAAGGGTAACTAATTATGTAGCGACAGAAAGGTACCTAAGTAATGTAGCGCAGGAAGGTACTAAGTAATGTAGCGACTGAAAGGTTACCTAAGTAATGTAGCAACAGAAAGGTACCTAAGTAAAGTAGCGACAGGAAAGAGTACCTAAGTAATATAGCGACAGCAAAGTTACCAAAGTAATGTAGCGACAGAAGGTACCTAAGTAATGTTATTGCGGACAGAATGGTACTAAGTAAGGTATCGACAGAAAACGTACTAAGTAATGTAGCCGTTAGAAAGGTACCTAAGTATGTAGCGACAGAAATGGTACCTAAGTAATGTAGCGACAGGAAAGGTAAATAAGTAAGGTTAGGCGACAGAAAAGTACCTCTATGTAATGTAGCGACAGAAAAGGTACCTAAGTAGTAGCAGAAGAAGGTACCTAAGTAATGTAGCGACAGAAAGTTACCTAAGGAATGTAGCGACAGAAAGTACCAAAGTAAATGTAGCGACAGAAAGGTACATAAAGTATGTAGCGACAGAAAATTACCTAAGTAAAGTAGCGACAGAAAGGGTACGTATAGTAATGTAGCGACAGAAAGGTACATAAGTAATGTAGCGAACAGGAAAGGTACCTAAGTAATGTAGCACCAGAAGGTACCTAAGTAATGTAGCGACAGAAGGTACCTAAGTAATGTAGCGAAAGAAAGGTACTAAGTAGTAGCGACAGAAAGGTACCTAAAGTTATGTGCGACAGAAATGGTTCATAAGTAAAAGGTAGCGACAGAAAGGTACCTAAGTAATGTAGCGGTCAGAATGGTACCTAAGCAATGCAGCGACAGAAAGGTCCTAAGTAAGGTAGCGACCAGAAAGAGTACCTACGTAATGTAGGACAAAAGGTACCTAATTATTGTAGTGAAGAAGGTGCCTAATTAATGTAGCGACAGGTAGGTACCTAATTTACCATGCTACAGAATGTGCCTAATTAATGTGCGACAAAATGGTGCCTAACTAAGTAGCGACAGAATGGTACCTAATTTAATGTAGGACAGGAAAGGTAACTAATTAATGTAGCGAAGAAAGGTAACTAATTAATCGTAGCGACAGCAGGTATCTAATTATGTTGCGATAAATGTAACCTAATTAAAGTAGCGACAAAAAGGTACCTAATTAATGTAGCGACAGGAAAGGTACCTAATTAATGAGCGCAGAAGGTACCTAATTAATGTAGCGGACAGGAAGGTATTATTAATGTTTGCGATAAAATGTACCTAATTAAAGTAGCGACAAAAAGAGTACCTAATTAATGTAGCGACAGAAAGGTACCTAATTATGAAGCACAGAAAGGTTACTAATTAATGTAGCGACAGAAAGGTAACTAATATTGTAGTGACAGAAAGGTGCATAATTAATGTAGCGACAGTTAAGGTACCTAATTATTGTAGTGACAGAAAGATACTAAATGAGTTGCGACAGAAAGGTGCTAATTAATGTAGTGACAAAAGGTAACCTAATAATGTAGCGACGAAATGGTACCTAATTAATGTAGCGTCAGAGAGGTACCTAATTAATGTTGCGGACAGAAAAGGTACTTAATTAATGGAGAGAAAGTTACCTAATTAAATTGTAGTGAGAGAAAGGTAATAATTAATGTAAGCGATAGAGAGGTACTAATTAATGTAGCTACAGAATGGTACCTAATTAATGTAGCGTCAGAATGGTACATAATTTATGTAGCAATAGAAAAGGTAACTAATTAATGTAGAACGCACAGAATGGTACCTAATTAATGTAGCGGACAGAATGGTATCTAATTTAATGTAGCGGACAGAAAGATACCTAATTGATGGGTGACAGAAAGGTACCTAATAATGTAGCGACAAAAGGTACCTAATTAATGTAGCGACAAAAAGGTACCTAATTAATGTAGCGACAGAAAGATGCCTAAATGATGTAGTGACTGAGAGGTAACTAGCGACTGAAAAGGTACCTAAGTAATGTAGCGGACAGAAATTTACCTAAGTAAAGTAGCGACAGAAAAGGTACCTAAAGGAATGTAGCGACAGAAAGGTACCTAAGTAATTGTAGCGACTAGAATGGTTCCTAAGTAAGTAGCGACAGAACGGTACCTAAGTAATGTAGCGACAGATAAAGGTACCTAGTAATGTAGCGACAGAAAGGTACCTAAGTAATTGGCCCCCCCCCCGCCCCCCCCCCCCCCCCCCCCCGACAGAAATGTACCTAAGTAATGGTAGCGACAGAAAGGTACCTAAGTAAGTCGCGACCAGAAAGGTACTAATTATTGTAGTGAAGAAAGGTGCCAATTAATGTAGCGACAGATATGGCACCTAGTTAAATAGCTACAGAATGTGCCTAAATTAATGTAGCCCAGAAAGGTACCTAAGTAATGTGCGACAGAAAGGTCTTAATTAATGTAGACGACTGAAAGGTACCTAATTAAGTAGCGACAGAAGGTACCTAATTATGTAGTGACAGAAAGGTACCTAATTAATGTTGCGACAGAAAAGGTACCTATTTAATGTAGCTACAGAAAGTTACCTAATTAATGTGGTGACAGAATGGTACCTAATTTAACGTAACGGACAGCAAAGGTACCTAGTTAATGTAGCGACAGAAAAGGTACCTAATTAATGTAGTTACAGAAAGGTACTAATTATTGTTGCGACAGAAGGTACTTAAATTAATGTAGCGTCGGAAAGGTAATAATTAATGTAGCGACAAAATGTAAATAATTAACGTAACGACAGAATGGTAACATAGTTAATGTAGCGGACAGAAAGGTACCTAATTAATGTAGCGACAGATGGTACCTAAGAATTGTAGCGACTGAAAGGTAACTAAGTAATGTAGCGGACAGAATGGTTCCTAAGTAATGCTAGCGACAGAAAGGTACCTAAGTAATGTAGCGACAGAAAGGTACCTAAGTAATGCAGCGACAGAAAGGATTACCTAAGTAAGGTAGCGACAGAAAAGGTACTAAGTATGTAGCGACCAGAAAAGGTACCTAATTATTGTAGTGACAAAAGGTGCCAATTAATGTGTAGCGACAGATAGGTACCTAATTGACATAGCTACAGAAAGGTACCTAATAATGTAGCCACAGAAAGGTACCTAGTAATGTAAGCGACAGAAAGGTTCTTATTTAATGTAGCGACTGAAGATACCTTATTAATGTAGCGACAGAATGGTTACTAGTAATGTAGCGACTGAAAAGGTACCTAGTAATGTAGCGTCAGAAAGGTCCTAAGTAATGCAGCGACAGAAAGGTACCTAATTTTGTAGTGGGACAAGAAAGGAACCTAAGTAATGTAGCGACAGAAAGGTTACCTAGTGAATGTAGCAACAGAAAGGTCCTATGTAATGTAGCGACAGAAAGGTACTAGTAATGTAGCGAAGAATGGTACTAGTAAGGTAGTGACAGAAACGTACCTAAAGTAATGTAGCGGCAGGAAGGTACCTAAGTAATGTGCGACAGAAAGGCTACCTAAGAATGTAGCGACAGAAAGGTCCTAAGAAAGGTAGCGACAGAAATAAGGTACCTAGTAATGTTAGCGACAGAAAGGTACCTAAGAATGTAGCGACAGAAAGGTACATATTAATGTAGTGACAGGAAAGGTACCTAATTATGTTGCGACAGAAAGGTACCTAATTAATGTAGCGACAGAAAGGTACCTAATTAATGTGGGTGAACAGAATGGTACTAATTAACTTAACGACGGAAAGGTACCTAGTTATGTAGCGAGAGAACGTACTAATTAATGTAGTTACAGGAAAAGGTACCTAATTAATGTTGCGACAGAAGGTACCTAATTAATGTAGCGACAAGAAAGGTAACTAATGTCAATGTAGCGACGGAAAGGAAATAATTAATGTAGCGGCAAAAGGCCCTAATTAATGTACGACAGAAAAGTACCAAATTAAGTAGCAACAAAAGGTACCTAATTAATACAGCGACGAAAGGAAACAAATTTAAATGTTGACAGAAAGGTACCTAATTATTTAGTGACAGAAAGGTACCAATTATTGTGTGACAAAAAGGGCCCAAATTTAAATGTAGGACAGATGGGTACCTAATTAATAAAACAAAAGGGTGCCTATTAATGAGCGAAAAAATTGTGCCTAAAAAATGAACGACAAAGGTACCAAATTTTAAGACGACAAAAAGGGTAACTAATTAAGTAGCGACAAAAAAGGTAACTAATTAATGTCGACAGAAAGGGTATTCATTAATGTTGCGATAAAATTCCCAATTAAAGTAGCGAAAAAAAGGTATAATTAATGAGCGACAAAAAGGTACCAATAATGAAGCGAAGAAAGGTACCTAATTAATGTAGGACGAAAGGTAAAAAATTTAATGTAGGCAGAAAGGGCCTAATTAATGACGACAAAAGGTACCAAAGTAATGTACGAAAAAAGGGTACCTAAGTAATTCCGAAGAAATGTTTAAGAAAATTAGGACAGAAAAGTATAAGAAAATGTACGACAGAAAGGTCCAAGAAATGTGCGACGAAAGGTACCAAAATGTAGCGACAGAAGGTACTTAAGTAAGGGCCCCAAAAAAGGGTCCTAAAAAAGAGCGCAGAAAGGTCCCCTAAGAAATGTACACAGGAAGGAACCTAATAATTACGACAAAAGGTACCTAAGTAATGTAGCAACAAAAAGGTCCCAAAAGTAATGTAGCGACAAAGGGTACCAAGTAAGGGGAAAGGATTGCCCTACAGGTTTTGATACAAAGGCAGAACCCCAACCGTGAGATTAGGACAAAGAAACAGAAAAAACCCCTACCTAACCTACGATTTTGAGTGGACAACAACGAAGGCAGGTCCTAAAACTCTGACGAGCCGAGAGGGAGTGGGCGAAGGGGAAAACTACACGGGCCCAACAGTCGATACCCAAAGAGCAACTTGTCTCTCTATTTACGTTTTCGGGCCCTTCCCCACCAAAAAACCCAACCCCTTTTTCCCGACGCAGGGAGATGCTACAGGACCCTGTTCAGTAAATTTTTTCAAAACTGGGGAAATTACCTAGGATAACCGACAAACATCCAATTTCTTTCTGTTGCATCCGCACTTCAACTTCCCGGGGACAGAAAAGGGTGCGGAGAGTTTTGACAACACGAGTGAGAAGCAGTAACCCAGAGAAGAAAGAAAAAATACCCAGGATAACCTTAATTATTTATGTGTTGTACTTGTATATGTGTTGTACTTGTATATTTGTATTTCTTGCGTAGTCTCATATGTAAACTGGACAAATTTTTGAAAAGCCTTTTCTGTTGTTGTGCTCAGAGTAGGGTTTTATGACCCAAACCCTTCTGAACAGACAACACCTAAGACGTCCCCTAGCAACATGCAGAGGATCTTGAGAGAAATCAACGAGCCTGGCCCTAGCACGGGGGCAGCTCCTCCTGACGAGGAAATCTTTCTGGACGTGACAGACGAAACCTACAAGAGCCTAGCTGAAGATAACATAAGAACATAAGAACATAAGAAAGGAGGAAACACTGCAGCAGGCCTGTTGGCCCATACTAGACAGGTCCTTTACAATTCATCCCACTAACAAACATTTGACCTACCCAATTTTCAATGCTACCCAAGAAATAAGCTCTGATGTGCAAGTCCCACTCAAATCCAACCCATCCCACTCATGTATTTATCCAACCTAAATTTGAAACTACCCAAAGTCCTAGCCTCAATAACCCAACTAGGTAGACTGTTCCACTCATCTACTCCCCTATTTCCAAACCAATACTTTCCTATGTCCTTTCTAAATCTAAACTTATCTAATTTAAATCCATTACTGCGGGTTCTCTCTTGGAGAGATATTCTCAAGACCTTGTTAATATCCCCTTTATTAATACCTATCTTCCACTTATACACTTCGATCAGGTCTCCCCTCATTCTTCGTCTAACAAGTGAATGTAACTTAAGAGTCTTCAATCTTTCTTCATAAGGAAGATTTCTAATGCTATGTATTAATTTAGTCATCCTACGCTGAATGTTTTCTAACGAATTTATGTCCATTCTGTAATATGGAGACCGAATTGAGCTGCATAATCTAGGTGAGGCCTTACTAATGATGTATATAAGCTGCAGTATGACCTCTGGACTTCTGTTTGCTTACACTTCTTGATATAAATCCCAGTAATCTATTTGCCTTATTACGTATGCTTAGGCATTGCTGTCTTGGTTTAAGGTTGCTGCTTACCATAACCCCCAAGTCCTTTTTCGCAATCTGTATGGTTAAGTTCTACATTATTTAATTTATAAGTGCTAGGGTTATGGACACTCCCGAGCTTCAGAACCTTGCATTTATCTACATTGAACTGCATCTGCCACTTTTCTGACCAAGAGTAGAGTTTGTCTAAATCCTCCTGAAGTTCCCAACATCAGTAACAATTATCCTACCTATCTTCGTTTTCATCGGCGAATTTGCTCATATCACTAGTAATTCCTTCATCAAGATCATTGATATATATTATAAACAACAACGGGCCCAAGATTTGATCCCTGTGGAACGCCACTTGTTACTGATCCCCACTCGGATTTAACCCCATTTATGGACACTCTTTGCTTCCATGTCTGTGAGCCATGATTCGATCCACGAGAGCACCCTTCCCCCAATGCCATGAGCTGCTACTTTCTTCAACAGTCTTTGGTGCGGAACTCTATCAAATGCCTTACTAAAATCTAAGTATATAATATCAAATTCTTTATCGTGGTCAACAGCCTCAAAAGCTTTACTGAAGAAAGTTAATAAATTAGTTAGACAAGACCGGCCTCTTGTGAATCCATGCTGAGTATCATTAATCAAGCTATGCTTATCGAGATGGCTTCTTATAATCTCAGCTATAATTGACTCTAGTAATTTGCCTACAATTGAGGTCAGGCTTATTGGGCGGTAATTTGACGGTAACGACTTGTCCCCTGATTTAAAAATAGGAATTACATTAGCCATCTTCCACATATCAGACACTGCACCTGTTTGAAGAGATAAATTAAAAATATTAGTTAATGGTTCACAGACTTCCATTTTGCATTCCTTTAGAACCCTTGAAAAAACCTCATCAGGACCCGGTGACTTATTTTGCTTCAGTCTGTCTATCTGCTTCACAACCATTTCACTAGTGACTGTGATGTTACTTAATTTATCTTCTTCTGATCCACTATAAAAATTAATTACCGGAATATTATTAGTGTCTTCCTGTGTAAAAACCGAGAGAAAATAATTATTTAAAATCGAGCACATTTCATTCTCTTTGTCAGTAAGATGCCCCCTAGTTATTTTTAAGGGGACCTATCTTATCTCTGACTTTTGTTCTATAGACCTGGAAAAAACTTTTTGGGTTAGTTTTAGAATCCCTAGCAACTTTAATTTCATAGTCCCTTTTAGCTTTTCTTATCCCCTTTTTAATGTCCCTCTTAATGTCAATATACTGATTCATAAGATGACCCTCGCCTCTTTTTATACGCCTATAAATTCCTTTCTTATGCCCTAGTAGATATTTCAGCCTATTATTCATCCACTTTGGGTCATTTCTATTTGATCTAATTTCCTTATAAGGGATAAACGTTCTTTGAGCAGCATGTATTGTGTTCAGAAAACTGTCATATTGATAGCTCTCTTCGTTACCCCAGTCAACAGATGATAAGTGTTCTCTAAGCCCATCGTAATCTGCTAAGCGAAAATCTGGGGACTGTTACTGAGTTATCCCTACTATCCCTACTTCCATTCAATTCTACATGTAATTGATTTGTGGTCGCTAGCACCCAGTTCCTCTGAAACTTCTAAATTATTAACAAGGGATTCATTGTTTGCCAGAACTAAGTCAAGCAGGTTATTACCCCTTGTAGGTTCTGTCACAAACTGCTTCAAAAAACAATCCTGAACTACTTCTAAGAAATCGTATGATTCAAATTCCCAGTCAAGAAATTCCAATCAATATGACTAAAGTTAAAGTCTCCTAGAATTACTACATTATCGCACCTTGTGGCCCTAACAATTTCCTCCCATAGTAGTCTCCCCTGGTCCCTATCTAAATTTGGGGGACGGTATATCACACCTAAAATTATTTTCATGCCCCCCCTGAA
>NW_026506658.1:0-43123 GCF_026875155.1 Cherax quadricarinatus
AAATAAGGGAAAATAAAATTAACCCGGCAAGCACCCAAAATTTGAAAAAAAATTTTTTTCCCACAAAAAAATGTTAATTTTAGTACACAAAACTAAAAAAAGGCCAAAAATTACATGACACTTCTTTTTTGAAGATCTGGTGATGATTGATGGGATGGAAGGAGGGAGAGAGAGTTTTTAGTGTTTAGAAGGGGAATCCCCTTCCATTAGGACTTGAGGTAGCAAGCCCTTTTTCCCGGGGGTTACTTCCCTTCTTCTTTTAATGCCACTGGGACCAGCTTCAGAGTCAACTGGACCTCTGTCGCACAAAAAAATCGTCCATAGAGCTCTGTACCTCCCGTTCCTTTACGATTTGTCTAAAATTGGGCCATAACATTGTCATTGAAAATAGTCACCAGCACGGCTTGCAACAGCTGTGTCAGGGTGATTTTCATCCAAAAAGGGTTTGCAGTTCAACCCACTGTGCACACATTTCCTTAATTTTTGAAGTGGGGCACAATGGATTCCACAACTGGCATAGGCTTCTCAGGGTTAGCCCCAAACCCTTAAAAATCTTTCTTAATTTCCATACTAATTCTCACCCTTTTTACCACAGGTTGGCACTAGAAGCTTTCTTGGGGCCCATGGTCACTTATTTTCCAGAAACAGCACCGAAAACACTGTAATAATACGAAATATTCCGAGTGTATGCTTGAATGTTACCGCGGAGGCCTGCTGGTAAACAATGGACGGGGCGGCACATGTGAGGCTGGCTGAGGCCGCACATTGGACGCGTCTCGGACGAAGGTCGCTGAGCGGGTTTTTGTCCATATGCGGGGGAAAATTTTAAACGAACAAAGCGTTCGCTATGCGGATTTTTCGCTATGCAAGGCGTTCGCTATGCGGGGTCCACTGTATATATATATTATATAATAAAAATATATAATATATATATATATATATATATATATATATATATGCAATAAGATCACAGTAAACAGGTATTTCAGAATATGTAAAAACAACCACTCTGAAAGAATAGAGAAATTCCAAGCGCTTTCGTGACTACTCACTATAATGTGAGTAGTCAAGAAAGCCTCTTGGGAAATTTCTCTGTTCTTTCAGAGTGGTTGTTTTGCACATATATTATATATATATATATATATAATATATATATATATATATATATAAAATATATATATAAATATATATATATAATATATATATATAAAAATATATATAAATATATTAAATATACTATATATATATATATATATATATATATATATATATATATATATATATATATTATATATATATATATATATATATATAATATAAAAATATATACATGTATATAAAAAATATAATATATATATATATATATATATAAAAATATTATATATATATATATATATATATTTTATATATATATTTTTCAACAAGTCGGTCGTCTCCCACTTATACAGTGGACCCCCGCATAGCGAACTTAATCCGTGCATGAGGGCTGGTCGTTTTTGCGAAATGTTTGCTAGCGAATTAATTTCCCCATAAGAAATAATGGAAATAAAATTAATCCGTGCAGACACCCAAAAGTAAAAAAAAAATTTTTTTTAAAAACCACAAAAAATTTTAATTTTAGACACACAAACAAAAAAGGCATGAAAATTAAACATGACACTTCTTTTTTTAAAAGGATCTGGTGAGATTGAGGAGGGAGGGGGGAAGAGAGTGTTAGTTTTTTAGAAGGGGAATCCCCTTTCCCATTAAGACTTGGGGAGGAAGTCCTTTTCTGGGTTATTTCCCCTTCTTTTTTAAATGCCTAGGACCACTTCAGATCACGGGACTTCTTCGCACAACATATCTGCCAAGGGGCCCTGTACCTCTCTTTCCTTTTATGATTTTCTAAAGTGGTTCAAAACAGTGTCTTGTAACACACCCACGGCTTTGCAATAGCTGGTGAGGGGATTTTCACAAAAAAAGTTTGCCTTCAAGCCATTTTGCCACTTTTCCCTTAATCTTTGAAGAGGCAATTCTTCAATTTCTCTCCCCCCTCCTTTAAACCATTTTCCCCCGGTCTGGCCTTTGCCTTTAAAATGATCTACACCCATCGGGGTTAGTTTTTCATTGTCCTCCTCCCCCAACTCTTCCACACCCTCCCCACTACCTCCAACCCCAAGGGGCTTCCCCAATTCCACAATTGTTTCCTAAAACGGTAACTACTCCTTCCAGGGTTCCTCAAACCCTTAAAAACCCCTTTTGTCTACACTTCTGGCCACGTTTTTTCCCAAGCAGAGTTCGGTTCTTTAGTCCTCCCTCCCAAGCCTTACCTATTGGTTTACACAACTGAGGGTATTAAAGTATCCTTCCAAAAATCTTTTTGGTCAATCCGTGTCTGTGGGCACTTCAAAGCCTTTTTAAACAGAGCTTTTGTGTACAGTTTCTTTAAGTTGGAAAAGACCCTGGGCCTGGGCTGCAGGGGAGGAGTGTTTTAGGAGGCAAAAACTTCACCTTAAAAGAACTCATGTCCCCATAAAGTCGCTTGCCACTCTGTAAATGACCAGGGGGATTGCTAAAACCCCGGAGGGACTTAAGGGCTAATTTTTTTTTCGTTATAAACTTTCACATTGGGGCAAAGCATGGGGTAACAGTATAGAAAAAATTTTCCCCGTGACCCATGCCTTAGTTTGCCCCCCACAGCACACACAAAATTTCCTTTAGGACATTCTTTTGCCGAACCTTGGAGTTTCAGATGATACACAAAAAAGGCTTAACTTTGCAAAACACCCCAGCATTGGCACACATCAACAAAAAGAAACCCCGTCTTTCATGGTTATTCCTGGGGGTGCCTTTTCCTCCTGAGTAATGTAGGTCCTGCTTGGCATTTTCTTCCAGAACAGGCCTGTTTCATCACAATTAAAACACTTGTTCAGGTTCCAGTCCTTCATTTCTATGTACTCCTTGAATTCCTGCACATAATTTTTCAGCCGCTTTGGTGGTCCGAACTGGCAGCCTCACCAGCTGTATCACACTATGGATCCCAACTAACGCTTCTTAAATCTCTCAAACCAACCTTTGCTGGCCTTAAATTCACTCACATCATCACTAGTTGCAGGCATTTTTTTAATTAAATCGTCATGCAACTTCCTAGCCTTTTCACATATGATCGCTTGAGAGACGCAAATTCTCCTGCAGCTTTTTTTCATTTATCCCACACCAATAAGAGTCTCTCAACATCTTCCATCACTTGCGATCTTTGTTCGAAAACAAGATTTAAAACCTTTGGCAACAACAGCTTCCTTGATTGCCGTTTCTTGCCCACAATAGAAGCGATGGTTTGTTTTTGGGTTTTTCTTGTACAACCTGACCAGGTCGTGATACGTACTCCACTTTCATACTTATCAATGATCTCTTTTTTAAATTTCAATGGTATTCTTACCCTTTGGGGTGTAGGGTTGGCACTAGAAGCTTTCTTGGGGCCCATGGTCACTTATTTTCCCACAAACAGCACCGAAAACACTGTAAAATACGAAATATTCCGAGTGTAGCTTGAAAGTTACCGCGGAGGCTACTGGTAAACAATGGAAAGGGCGGCACATGTGAGGCTGGCTGAGGGCCCACATTGGGCGCGTCTCGACGAAGTTCGCTGAGCGGGTTTTTGTCCACTATGCGGGGCAAAATTTTAGCGAACAAAGCGTTCGCTTATGCGGATTGTTCGCTATGCAAGGCGTTCGCTATGCGGGGTCCACTGTATATATATATATATATAATATGTTAATATATAATATGTATATATAAAATATAATGCCGGGAGCAAGAGGCTAGTAACCCCTTCTCCCTATAAATTACTAAATTTAAAAGAGAACTTTTTTTTTTTTTTTTGGGGCCACCCCCTTTTGGGGGGATATGGCCGGTGTGCGGTGTTGAACAAAGAAAAAAAATATATATATATATATATATATATATAAAAAATATATATTATATATATATATATATATATAAAAATATATATAAAGAACGGCAACGGGAGCAGCGGCATCCTACCAGCTCTTCTTCCTCAAAAAACATCACTCAAACAAAACTTGTGATGGCCTAAGTGAAAGTTTCAACTACATGACCCACGTAAAACCACAAAATGACCCAAGAATACTAAGAATGTAACCCAAATCTTGACAAAAATAGAAGATCTAAGGGAAAACAGCCCTGCAACCCAAACACTGCCTCCGCTGCCAGACAACCACTTAACCCAAGCTCCGAGAAAACAAGCCTTCTCCATTGCTACACAGTACTCTTCAGTGATACATAATAGGAATCGCAGAGAAAAAACATCAGTAATAAAAAATAACAGAAGGACCCTAGAACTAAACTTGTTAACAGGACGCGGTGTATATCAACCCCCCCCCTCACCGCCCCCACCAGGGAACAACAAAAACAACAAACTGGCTGACCCCCCTCCAACTCCACTCCCTTCAAGGATTCACCCATGTTTACTCAGTACGATTATTCCTACAATTCAAGGACACATCGTTGCCCTAAAAAACAAATCAAAGATATCAAAGCAACACCGAGCGACGAGAACCCCCAAGAAACGCCTCGAGAACAAATCCAAAACCTAAAGGGAAAAAGATTACATCGGAATGTTGACCAAAAAATACTCTGAAAGCAGTATAGCCACACACCGAACAAATAACTACAATAAATATAAAGGGTTGAAGAAGCAATCAAGGACGGAACAAAACATGCACACTCGACAAAATGAATACTTGATTTCCAAGACACAAAATGAACAAAAAAGTTGCTGATGCAGTTATAATAAACAGTCCACACATTCCAGTACATAACACAAGCTCAGTGCAAAGAAACGCGTCAGGATAAACAGGACCACGTAAAAGTCATCGTGAAAAAACAATGAAATCAAAGAAACACGTTTTGTTAGGAAACCGGGAAAGTAAACACAGTATATGATCAGACTTATTCATACGATAAAAGAAAGGACCTAATTAAATCAGCAATTTACAATGAAAAATGGAGTGTACATAAATAAGTGTCTAACAAGAAAATGTCAAAACCTTCTTTTCGGCTGAAAAAAACTTAAACGGGAAAAAAAATACATCTGTTTCACGCGAGATCGGAAAATACAGTAAGGAAAACATCAAAAGGACAACAATATACCTCAAACGAACACCATTTCTCTCCCTTTCCCTTTTGAAAACTGACATTTCTGTAACAGATTGAAAAAGTGCCCTAATACATAATACGTGTGGTGCATATAGTGTACCTTACTATTATATTGTGCATTTTTTTTTTATTATTTTTTTCATCACAAGCTAATGCAAAACTCCCTCCAATATTTTTAACTTTTTTCTTATGCTATTAATTGCTCAAAATTTTTTATGTACAAGTCAAATTTACTCCAAATTAATTTTATTCATTGTCTTACTTCTTTTAAATTTTGTTTACCCTACTTTTTTTTTTAGTCACTTTTTATTGTGTTGAAATTAGTGTATATTCCAATTACTTTTTTGCAAGTACCAAAACATCTTTTTGCTAGTATTACCAACTCCCTCATTTTTTTTTTATTTTTTATTGTGCAATAAACGCTCAACTTATTTAATATTAAAATCAGATTTTACTCCAAAACCCAATATTATTTCTGTGATTTTCCTGTCCTTTAAAACTTTTTTCCTTACTTAATTGTATCCCTTTATATTTTTTTTTTTTCCTTTTATTTAGTTTTATATAACTACCTTAGCTCTATATTCAAAATTGTTAAAAAATCAAGGTGCTTCTCGTGCTAAATTTAAAAGTTCACTATTTTGCCATTATACCCAAAGACATTTATTTGATTCCCACTTTTTGTTCACCACAATTTATATTAGTCCTTTTATTTTATAATTTTTTTTAAATTCTAACTTTAAAGAATTCCTTTAAATACTCCCTACTATCTTTTCCAAGCCCATTTTTTTGTCATCACTTTATTTGTTCACCAAAAATTTTTTTTAGCCCCCTTTTATATGTCCCCTTTATTTTATTTTAAAAAAAACACCTTACTCTTTTTTTAATTTGTTAAATAATTGGGTGCTATTTTTTTTTAGCTTAGAATATTTACTTTATTTTTTCTTAATTCTAACTAAGATTCACTACAAATTTTATGATTACAACATTGATCCTGTCCAACCTCTTTTTTAATGCTTAAAGTTTCAAACAGTTACTGTAATTAATACCAGCACAACAATCAAAGGCATTTCCCAGAGCCAAAAAACAACAAACTATTTTTAACTACAATACGATCTTTAAGAAAGCATTATATGACCTCCTAGATTACTAAATTCCTTGCATCAATATGTCCATCATTCCTTAACTGAAACCTGCAAAGCCTGATCACAATGTCATGCCATTCCTGGTTACACAGCCATACACAATTAGGCCAGACCAAAAGGGGGGGCACTGCTTTTTTTTATACTCAGCCAACTAAATGTACCCAAATACTTGCAAAAGGGGTAACAGGGGAAAATAAATAGCTAAATTCAAAAAAAATCCCTACAAAACCTCTCACAGTAAAACTCTACAATTCCACAATCAAACATTAGCCAATTTAGTCAAAACCTAGGAAGTATGAAACGATCACGCTTAAAAAAGATCACTTACTACTCTCAGGTGACTTTGTATAAATCTCCCGCAAGACCAGGACCCACTGTTACTGAAATTCAAAACACAATGAGTAAACTGCATGTTGCTACCAAAGTAACAAAACCCAAAGGTTACGGGGAATAGTGTTTCCCTACTTGACACTCTGGGCCAACACCTACCCCTTTAAAATCAGGGATAATTACAGATAAAACCACAGACCACAAACCCCACTTTCCTATAACAACTCTTGGGAAAAAATACCCAAGAACACTCAATTTCCCCCCCCCAGATTTCACAATGAGGCGCCATTAAAATTCCAACAGCATAACAAAAATTGACTGGACACTGAGCTAGAAACATACGATATTACGAATGTTTTTAAAAATTTTCTAAAAAAGACCCAATACCTTTAAACAAGCATGCCCTAAAAAAACTAAACAATGACGCTAAGAACTGAACAGTCCCGGCTAACACCCCGCATTTCCCAAAACCATAAATACAAAAACCAAAATGAAAAAAGTACAGAATGGGTCACATAAACCCGAGACCCAAAAAAAACGTTTCTCGTCAAACCTAACCCCCCTGATAAAAAGGGCAAAAAATTTATTTTGAAACAGATTACCCCAAATTACATGTGATATAAAAAAAGACCTGGGAAAACCCTATCAGAATTCTGGGAACAAAAAGTATCACGACATAGCGAAAAAAAATTAGCAAAATCAGATGAACCCCAATCCCCCCAACGAAAAAGCAAACAGACTCAATGATTTCCCTTTTCCACATAGGGCAAAACCCTTTCCAAAAAAATCCCAAGCTCAGATACCCCACCAAATGACTACCCCACTGCAATCCCAACACACTGTTCCAGCTCCGACTAACCCATCGAAGTTTTCCCCTTTTTATAACGCACTGAAAAACAAGGGAGGAGATTTTAAAAACCTTACCACCCTTTATATACAAAAAAAGCGCACAAGTATTCACCAATCATGCAACACTCTTTAACAAATCCATTAACCTCCACCTTCCCCCAAGTTCTCAAAATAGAAGGGTCACCCCCACCTAAGGAGGAACCAAAAAGGTTGAATAATATAGCCAATTCCAAATTTTCCCCTCCTCAAAAAACTTCGAAAAATTAATTCATAAACGAATCTACTCCACCTCATCCCCAAAACATTTTCAACCCCCGCCAATTGGATTCAGGCCTAAAAAAAAACTAATGATGCTATATACACCTGCTAGAACATATATACACTGCAAAAGAGAAAAAAAAAAGTCCCACTGGGGGGGTCTTTATTGACTTACTAAAGCTTTTGATCAGTTGACCAGACTTGCTCCACTAAAATTTTCACTCTATGGCATTTGGAGGGCACCCTCAATACCTCAATCTTTCCTCACAAAAAGAAAACCAATATGTGTAAGCAAATGGGGAAAGCTCTTCCCACAACCAATCAGTTGGTGTCCCCCCCGGAAGTGTCCTTGGCCCTCTTCTCTTTTTCCATACATAAATGACCTACCAAATCTTCGCAAATTCTCCAAACCCCCACTTTTTGAGATGACACTACATACTCTTCTCTCACCTGGCCCCCACGTAGCCAAAACTGTAAAAACCGAATTACAGAAAATACTACCTGGGGAGGAAATACAAAAATTCACTAACATGAAACAAAACCTACTTTTTTCAGTTTTGGAACAGAGCTACAGTTACCCTTAAAATAACGATAAAAGGAACCCATCACAAAACTAAAAAGGGAAAAAATTTTTAGGAATCCCCTCAAAATGACTCAAATTTATACCATATACAACAAATTTCTAAGAAAATTTCCTAGACTGTAAGATACTACGAAGTTCGTACTGGTTTCCCAGTCAGCCCCCCTGGCCCCCTTTTTCATCTCTTATTTACCCCCATCCACCTATGGGGAAATTTTTGATGGGGCTCAACAACAATTAACCCTCCAGACCACTAATTAACCCCCAAAAAAAGGCTGCATTAGAATGATAACAAATTCTCATTTCAGGCAACACATCCACGAATATCAAAAAAATCAAACCCACTACCATCAAAAATCCATACTTATTATTGCACCTATTACATACATAAACACTTTAACTCTGATATTAACCCTCCCCCCCAAAAATCTCCCTTTCCAACCTCAACAGAAAATATGACCATAAAACAAGGCACAGATCACTCTTTTATGTTCCTCGGTCCTCTCCGCTTGCAAAAAATCAATGCACTAAAAAATCCAAAAACTGGAATTTTATTACTGTAAAATAAAAGAAACACACCTGTTTATAAATTCAATCTCTTTTCAAAATTCACTTACCCTCAAAACCCAAAAAAATAGAATAACTGAACCTTATAAATTGTATATCCAAAAAATTTTCTCAACAAAATTTTACACATAAATGTTAAACCTAGGACCCAAACTAACTTTGTTATTTTTTAAATACACACCTAACAGAATACCCATTCCCAATGAAAAGCAATGCATGCAACCAATGACCTGTCTTTGAATACGTGGTCCCTCGATTTACGACGGTAACCTTCCGGGAGCCGGTCGATTATCAAAAATGGTCGATTTACAATAAATTTTTTCCCCATAAAAAATAATTAAAATTCAATTAATCCGTTCCTGACCCCAAAGTTTTAAAAACAAAAAAATTTTTACATGAAATTTTCAGTAGTACAAAAAAATACAAGGGAAATGATGAAAAAAATTAACGCATAAACTTCCCTTTTATTGGAATTCTTTTAGTGAGGGGAGACGGAGGAGGGGAGAGAGTGGATTTTTTATAGTTGGAAGGGGAATCCCTTCCACAACACCTCGTACGATTTGCTTTTCTGGGTTTCTTCTTTTTTTTTTTCTTAATGCCCCAGGACCAGCTTGAGATCACTGGGTCCCGCTCGCAAAATAAATGTGCAGAAGCTCTTTTCTGGGGTCCTTTTTAAAACTTTTCCCCAAAAAGGGGTAAGACTCTGTCCCTGTAAGTTTCCGATATGGGGTTGCAACATCCTTCTCGAGATGTTTCTCCATAAAACTTTCCCTCTTACCCCACATAGAAAAACTCCTTAATTTTTGAAGAAGGCACTTCTTCCATCTCTCTTCCTCTCCTCTGCACAAGATTTTGAGCTGCGATCTGTTGCTCTTCCCGCTGAAGCTCTTTCAGCTCCTCAGTGGTGAGCTCCTTTGTTGTGGCCCCACCAACTCTTTCCCCATCCCCCAAACCACATCCAACCCCCTGGGAAATCCCCAGTGCCACAATAGGTTCAAAATGACAAGGCTCATCAGGGTCAGCCCCAAACCCTTCCAAATCCCTCTTTTCGACACAACTGGCCACAATTTTCTCCAAAAGTTCAAAGTCCTGGAGACACTCCCTCCCAACCTTACCTATAGGCTTACACAATGGAAAATACTGAAAAAGTTCTTTTTCCAAAAATCTCGTAGGGTCAGTGAGTGTCTGAGGTACATTTAAGCACCCTTTTAAACATTGCTTTGGTGTACAGTTTTTTTAAAGTTTTTCAATGGCCGCGGTCCATGGGGTTTGGGGAGAGGAGTGGGATTTTGGGGCAAGAACTTTATGAGAAACCCAAACTCCCTTTGAATTAGGTCATCCAAATTTGGTGGATGAGCAGGGATTGTCCATTACTAGCAGGGCACTTGAGGATCCCATTTCTTCTCCAGGAGGTTAATTTCTTCACAATAGGGCACAAACACTCGTTGAACCATCTGCAAAAAATTCTCGTTGACCATGCCCTATTATTAGTTTTCAAAACAAAAACAATTTATCTTCATAACATTATTTTTCTTAAAGGCTCTGGGATTTTCAGAATGGTACACTAGTAACGGCTTCACTTTGAAATCCCCACTAGCTGTAGCACAGAACATTAGAGGCAGCCTGTCTTTCTAGCTTGTGTAATGCTTTAACTTTTCCTCGTGGGTAATGAAGGGCTCCCTTTGGCATTTTCTTCCAGAAGAGGCTGTTTCTCGTCATCTCTGTACACTTGTTCAGGTTTCAGTCCTTCAGCTCATGTAGTTCCTGGAATTCATGCACATATTTTTCAGCGTCCTTGTGGTCAGAACTGGCAGCCTCACCATGCCTTACCACACTGTGTATGCCAGTACGCTTCTTATTTCTCTCAAAACCAAGCTGTGCTTGGCCTTAAAATCCACTCACTTCACCACTATTTGCAGGCAATTTATTTACCAAATCTTCATGCAACTGCATAGCCTTTTCATCGTATATCGAGGTCTTAAGACTGCTCTCCTGCTAATTGGCTTTCTCATTTATCCACACCAATAAATTAACTTCTCACTCTTCCTGTACTGATGGATCTCATTTTTTCAGCATATTTACCCCCGTTGAACTAACAGCGTCCTTTGATTTCCTTTCTCATGGCTATGATGGAAGATATGGTTGATGATTTTTGTTATACATCCTCGCCAGTTCGCCCACAAGTACGCCATTTCATATTGTTCAATGATGTTTTTTTTAAATTCAATGTATTTCTACCTACTTTACCAAAGGTTTGGCACTAGGAGCTTTCTTTTGGAGAACCATAGGTAGGCTTATTTAGCACTTAAATAACTTGCAGCACTAAAATAAATGAAAATATTATGAAATATTCACTGGAGCACGTGAAGAGGACCGCCGCTAACTGGTAAACAATGGCACATGGCTGGGAAGGGAGGCTGAGGCGGTCGAGGCACGCTTACCTCGGCATACGCGTCTGGGACGACGGGTCATGACGGAGTGAATAAACGAATTTCCGGTCAATTTCCGCGTCAATATTTGTCGAAATAACCGGTTTGAGTTCCGAAATGGTCGACTTTCAGGCGGGCGATTATGAGGGTCCACTGTACTCATTTGTTGCTTTTAGTTATCTGTTTACATAATGTTTATCACTTGATTTCATCATTGCTTTGTTAGTTTTTCTTAAGTTTAATTTTAAGCCAGCACGTTAATGCTATACATATAAGTGGCTTTTGCATGTGCTCTTACCTGTATTTTTTTGTACTCTGTTGTATGCTAAATTTTCTAAATAAATAAATTACATAAATAAATATATATGTAGTTATATACAGTGGACCCCGCATAACGATCACCTCGGGAATGGACCAATTATGTAGTGTGTTTATGTAAGTGCGTTTGTACGTGTATGTTTGGGGGTCTGATTGGACTAATCTATTTCACAATATTCCTTATGGAAACATTCGGTCAGTATGGCACACTGAACATACTTCTGAGTGAAAAATAGCGTTAACCGGGGGTCCATGTATATATATTATATATAGATATATATATATATATTATATATGTATTATGTATATATATTATTTTGATATATATTTTTTATATTATACTATATATATATATTTATATATATACTATATATATATATATATATATATATATTATATATGTATATATTAATATTATTTTTATTTATTATTAATTATTATTATATTTTATTATCACTATGGCCGATTCCCAACCAAGGCTAGGGTGGCCCGAAATAAGAAAAAAACTTTCACATCTTTCATCCTTCACTGTCTTGCAGAAGGTGTGCTTTAGCACTACAGTTTTTAAACTGACCAACATTAACACCCCTCCTTCAGAGTGCAGGCACTGTACTTCCCTTCTCCAGGACTCTGTCGGCCTGCGGTTTCCCTGAACCCCTTCATAAATGTTACTTTGTTTCTCACACTTCCAACTGCACGTAAGTATTAAAAATCAATTTGTCTCCATTCACTCCTATCTAAACACGCTCACGCATGCCTGCTGGAGGTCCAGCCCTTCGCACCAAAACCTCCTTTATCCCCTCCCTCAACCTTCCTAGGGCCGGACCCCTACCCCGCCTTCCTTCCACTACGATGATACACTCTTAAAGTTATTCTGTTTCGCTCATTCTCTCATGTTGAACCACCTCAACAACCTTCCTCAGCCCTCTGGACGACAGTTTTGGAATCCCGCACCTTCTCTCCTAACTTCCAATCTCAAATTCTATGCTTTTTTTCACACACACATTGCTCTCAAGACTTCGACATCTCCCATGCCTCGGCCTTCTCCTCGCTGCTACATCATCACCCATGACTTCACACCCATATCAGAGCATTGGGTAAACTATACTCTCATACATTCCCATCTTTGCCCCCAAGGACAGTTCTTGTCTCCTCAGACTCATAAGTGCCCATTCACCCTTTTCCCCTATCAGTTCTATGATTCTCCTCATCTTCATAGTCATCCGCTGGACACGTCTCCACTCCCAAATATCTGAATACATTCAAACTCCTCCTTACTGCTCCCTCCAATCTGATATTCATCTTTCATCACCTAATCTTTTGGTATCCTCATAACCTTACTCTTTCTGTATTCACTTTCAATTTTCTTCTTTTGCACACCTACTAATTCATCCACCCAAATCTTGCAATCTCTTCAGAATCTCCCAAGAGCCCGTGTCATCAGCAAGAGCAACCCTGTGACTATCTCCCACTTTATGTTGTGATTCTTTATCTTTTAAAACTCCATGCCTCATTGCCAAATGAACTCGCATTTACTCTCTCTTACACCTTCTATAAATATTATTAAACTACCATGGGGTGACATCAACCATCCTTGTCTAAGGCCTACTTTTTACTGGGAAATATTTTCCATCTTTCCTACATACTCTACACTTGCAGCCTCACTTGTCCTCGTTAAAACTCTTCACTGCTTTCAGTAACCTACCTCCTACACCTTACACCTGCAACATCTGCACTTTTGCCCCTATCACCTGTCATACGCCTTTTCCGAAATCCATAATGCCTCAGAGACTCTTAGCCTTATTCTAAATAATGTTCACTTATAGTTTCACTGTGAACACCTGGTCCACACACCCCGCAATTCCTTTCCTAAAGCCTCCTTGTTCTTCTGCTATCCTATTCTCCGTCATTACTCTTATTCTTTCAATAATAAATCTACCATACACTTTGCCAGGTATACTCAACAGACTTGTCCCCCTATAATTTTGCGCTCTCTTTTATACCTTTGCTTTATACTAAGGACTATGCAGGTCTCTCTGCATCTACCCTAGGTACCTTACCCTCTTCCATACATTTATTAAATAATTGCACCAACCACTCCAAAACTATATCCCCACCTGCTTTTAACCCTTTAGGGTCCAAGGCCCAATTCTGGAGGTCACGCACCAGTGTCCAAGTATTTTAAAAAAAAAATTGTTATTTTTTCTTATGAAATCGTAGAGAATAAAAAATCTTTTTGTGAAGGTAATAAACAAAAAAGTACGAATTTGGTGGAAGGAAAATTGCCGAAATTATGCTGTCGCGATTTTGATGTGTCAGCGTTATTTAGAAATCGGCGTTTTTGCCGACTTTGACTCCATTTAGGCCAATTACATTATTCCAATCAACCAAAATTCTTTAGCTATTTCACCTAGTATCTACTATCTCTGCGATCGATGAGAACAAGAAATCGCCAAGGGCTACTGTTTCAACTACAAAATAAATTGATCGGAAATTGTTAATTTGTCCAATTTAACACAATGTTCAAAATATTTCCAATTTCAAATTGGCGTTCAGAAGGAACAATGTAGGCATTGCCTGGCACGTAAACTAATCATTTCCTTGATCATTAGTTTATGTTTGAGGCTTTCAAATAAATTCATTTTGATTTTTTATTCTCATAAGGAATTTTTATTCACACAAAAATAGAAGATTCCTGCCCCCCCCCCCCCCCCCCCCCCCCCCCCCCCCCCCCCCCCCCCCCCCCCCCATTATGCAATACTGTAATAATGTATATAATAACATCCCATATTTGTGAATGTATATTAGACCCACAGCTGACGTGTATTTGATGTGTGAGGTCGTTTGTTACTCTTGAATATCGGCAAAAAATTTACATTTCCATAATTGAGTCAGTTTCAAGCCATTTCAGTGCTAAAACCAATCAAAATCATCTCTATTTCTGTAATATGTCTTCATTCTATCAAATGAGACAGAAATCGCAAATACAGCTATAAAAAACACGACGAATATACTACTGCAAGTTGCTGTTTTAATCGAAAAATCATTATTTCAGTTTTTTTCTCTCTTTATGACCACGCAGTGTGCTGCAGATCTGTTTTATGTGGTGACACATACCACCATAGATGTATTCTCTCATATCTAGGCCAAATGTACCACTCACAGTTTATCAGATGTGAGCTGAGCTCTTGGCGTAGATTACGGTTTGGACTGAACGTTAAAGCGTAGATCTATGGGGACGGACAATGAAAGGGTTAAAACATTTCTATCTTTATCCCTCTATCCGGCTTGCCTGTACCCCCTTCATTTTACCTACTGCCTCACGAATTCCCCCACACTCACAAACTGGCTCTTCTCACTCCTACTAGATGTTGTTCCTCCTTGCCCCATACACGAAATCACTGCTTCCTATCTCATCAAAACATTTAACAATTCCTCCAAAATATTCCCCCCATTCTTCCCAATACCTCTAACTCTCCATTTATAACTCTACTCTGCTGTCCTATTTTTAACTGACATAATCCATTTGTGCTCTAGGCTTTCTTAAACTTGTTTAATCTCAATCCAAAAATTTTCTTTTTTCAACAAAATTTGTTGACTAACATCTCTCCACCCACTATCTCATTTTGCTCTCTTTTACTTTGCTTCACCACTCTCTTAACTCTCTCTTTTTCTCCATATACTTCTTACCTCCTTGCATCACTTCTACTTTGTAAAACTTCTCATTTGCTAACTTTGTCTCCCTTACTACTCTCTGTCACATCACAGCCACAATCGCTCCTCTTCCTCCGCCACCCACTTTCCTGTTACCACTAAACTTCTGCTGAACCTCTACACTACATTTTACCTACCCATACCTCTTCGACCCATTGCCTATGATCTCTTTAGCCATTATCATCCAATAGCTGTTTATATCATACCCTAACTGCCTCCTCTTTTAGTTTTCGAAACCTTCACCTCTCTTCGACATGATGCTTCTATTCTCCTTTTATCCCCATCACCTTTTACTCTCAGTATACCTAAAACTAGAAAGTGATTGATATATCTGTGGCCTACTATAACAACATGATACATCTGAAGTCTGGTCAACAGGAAGGGTTGTTGAGGTGTGGTTGGACATGTAGAGAGAATGGAGCTGAATCAGAGTGACTTCATGTGTGTATCAGTCTGTAGTGGAAGGATGGCGGGGGGTAGGGGTCGGCCTAGGAAAGGTGTGGAGGAGGGGGTTTACAAGGAGGTTTTGTAGTGCGAGGGGCTTGGACTTCCAGAGCATGCGTGAGCAGTTTGATAGGAGTGAATGGAGACAAATGGTTTTTATCTTGACGTGTGTTTGGAGTGTTAGCAAAGTAACATATACGAAAGGGGTTCAGGGAAACGGCAGGCCGAACTTAAGTCCTGGGATGGGAAGTAACAGTGCCTGCACTCTGAAGGAGGAGTGTTAATGTTGCAGTTTAAAAAACTGTAGTGTAAAGCACCCTTCTGGCAAGACAGTGATGGAAGTGGATGATGGTGAAAGTTTTTCTTTTTCGGGCCACCCTGCCTTGGTGGGAATCGGCCAGTGTGTTAATAAAAATAATATAATGTATTATATATATATATTCGTTCTTTCATCAAAACGGCATATCCCACCAGGCAGTGGTGGCCCAAAAAGAAAAAACGAAAATTTCTCTTTTTAATTTATTAATTTATACGGGAGAAGGGGTGGTTACTAGCCCTTGCTCCCGGAATTTTTAGTCGCCTCTTACAACACGCATAGTTACGGAGGGAAGAATATGTTTCCACTTCCCCTATGGAGGTTATATATATATATATATATATTTATTTATATATAATATATTAGATATATATATATATAATATATATATATTTTTCTATTTTATATTTATATATTTATGCAAGGAATTCGCGGGAGAGCTTTGCGAAAATATACGCAAACATGATCTCTGGTGATGGGATGAACCTACGAACCATAGGACATGTCGCAGTGCTTTACCAATCTACCCACACTGGACCATACCTTGGCGTGTAGCATGGCTACAACGTTTTGATCAAGCACAGCCAGCTTTAAGGAGAAGGTTACAGCTTTTTCTCATCCTGCATGCATCAGCCTTACTAGAGATTTGACAATGACAAGGAATTTCGCTACGAGACGCATGCGAAATATTAATACATTATCGGATGTCTGGCTGAAGGTAGACTCGAACCTACGAAACCTTAGGACAAGGTACGCAGTGCTTCTACCATCTACCCCACTGGACCCAATACCTTGGCGTGTAGCATGCGCTACACGTTTTTGATCCAAGTGGGGGGCAGCAGCTTTTTTTTTTAGTTCAGGGAGGGGGGAAGGCTTACAGCTTTTCTTCTCAATCCCCTGAATGCATTCAGCCTTTACTAGAGATTTGAACAATGCAAGGAATTCGCACGAGCATGCAAATATACACAAACACTGATTCTGGTGAAGGAGACTCGAACCTACGAACTTAGAGACAAGGTAGCAGTGGCTTTACCAATCTACCACCTGACAATACCTTGCGTGTCGCATCGTACACGTTTTTGATCAAGGCAGCCAGTTTCAAGGGAGAAGGCTGCAGCTTTTCATCTCATCCCCTGCTGCCATCAGCCTACTAGAGATTTGAAACAATGCATGGGGAATTCGCCGAGAGCATGCCGAAATATACCCAAACACTGATCTCTGGCTGAAGGAGACTCGAACCTTACCGAACCTTGGACAGGTACGCAGTGCTTTACCAATCTACCCACCTGGACCAATTCCTTGGCGTGTAGCATGCCGTACACGTTTTGATCCAGGCAGCCTCGCTTTCAGGGAGAAGGCTTCAGTTTTCATCTCATCCCTGCATGCATCAGCCTTACTAGAGATTTGAAACAATGGCAAGGGATTCGCGAGAGCATGCGAAATATACACAACATGATTCTGGCAGAGGGAGGTTGACTACGAACCTTAGGACAAGAGTACGCAGTGCTTTACCAATTACCCACACTGGACCAATACCTTGGCGTGTAGCATGAGCTACACGTTTTGTTCCAAGGCAAGCAGATTAGGGAGAAGGCTTGAGCTTTTCATCTCATCCCCTGCATGCATCAGCTTACTAGGGAGATTTGAACAATGCAAGGAATTCGCGAGAGCATGCGACAAGGTACACATATCACTGATCTCTGAGTCTGAAGGAACTCGAACCTTACGACCTTAGCGACAAGGTACGCAGTGCTTTTACCTGTCTACCCACTCTGGACCAAACCTTGGCGTGTAGCATGCGATACACGTTTTTTTGATCAAGCGGCCAGATTTCAGGGAGAAGGCATACCGCTTTTCATTCATCCCCTGTGCATCAGCCTTATTGAGATTTGTAACAATGAAAGCTGGCTGACTTGGATCAAATCGTGTAGCGCATGCTACACGCCAGGTATGGTCGTTTGGGTTCGATTGGTTAAGGGCACTGCGTACGTGTCCTAGGTTCGTAGGTTTCGAGTCTCCTTCCAGCCAGAGATCAGTGTTTTTTTATATAGATTTATATATATATTTATATATTCTATATATATTATGATATATATATATATATATATAGGTAGGTAGGTAGTAGGTTGGTAGACAGCAACCACCAGGGGGGGTACTACCGTTCCTGCATGTTTAGTAGAGTGTTGTGTCGAATGCCTGTAGTTGTGTTAAATGATAGGGTAGGATTGCTGGTTGTCTTTTGTCTGTCTCATAAATATGCAAGATTACAGGCAAGTCTTGCTACTTCTACTAACACTATTGGTCACACTACACATACATGTACATGTTTATTTATTACACACTATCGGGTTGTCTTTGATATTTTCTTAATAGTTCTTTGTATTATTACTTTTCCTTTATATCCATGGGAAGTGGATTAGATCTTTCCGCCAAAAGCCATGCATGTAGTAAAAATTCAATAAACTGCCAGGAACAATGGGCTAGTAACCCTTTTTCCTGTAATAATTACTAAAAAGAATAAGAAAGAAAATTGTCAAAGTGGGACAGTCTGAAATGTGCGTGGATGTTGTGCAAAAGATAAGAAAGAGACTGTTTGTGGATGTATGAATGAGAAGAAGCTGGATGTGCTGGCTTTAAGTGAAACAATCTGAAGGGGTGGGGGGGGTAAAAGTTTCAGTGGAGCGGAAATAAATGGGATTTAGGTTAGGTGTTTCAAATAGAGTTAGGAAGCTAAGGAAGGAGTAGCAATAATGTTGGAAGGTTACGTTATGGCAAGGAAAAGAGGGATATAAATGTATTAATTCAAGATTGTGCGAGTAAAATATAGTTGGATTGTGAAATGGTGGGTTATAGTACAGCGTTTTATGCACCTGGAGAGATAAAAGTGTAGAGGAGAGAGAGAGGAGAGAGAGATTTTGGGAAATGTTGAGTGAATGCATGGGAGTTTTGAACAAAGGGTGAGAGTATGGTTGGATGGGATTTCATGCAAAAGTGGGCTAAAAATGTTTGGAGGGAAGTAGTAGTAGGTAAATTTGGGGGCCAGGGTTGTAAATGAAAATGAGGGAGCCTTTAATTGACTATTGTGTTGAAAGAGGTTGGTAATAAGTATGCCACATTTTTGTGGGAAGGACCCCCCCCCCCCCCCCCCACCCCCCCCCCCCCCCCCCCCCCCCCCCCCCCCCACCCCCCCCCGATAAATAATATACAATGTATGATATAGCTCGTAAATGAAAGATAGTTTGTTAGTTTATGTATTGGTGGATAAAAGGTTGATGGCATAGGCTCCAGGATGGTTTATGAAGGATGAGGTTAATCATAGAATGGATGAGGGAAACAAGGTGAGTGGTTGGGCATTGAGGTATGTGGGAGACGGCGAAATGTTATCTATCGGAGGCAAAGAAAGGGATTGTATGACAAGATATAGTAGTACCAACACTCTTATAGGGGTGTAAAGCCGTGGTGTTGTGGTGCAGCAGCGAGGAGGTGGTTGGAGGCAGTGGAAGATATTCCACGTCCTAAGGGGCAAAGTGTGGTGTAAAATATTATGAGAAAATTGGAAGTGTGGAATTTAGAAGGTGTGGAGTTATAAATGTATTAGTCAGTGGCTGAAGAGGGGTTGTTGAGGTGGTATGGTCATTTAGAGACGATGCATCAAAGTAGGTTATGACTGAAGTGCGGTTATAATCTATAGGGGGAAGAGAAAGGTTGGAAGGAAGGGGTAAGGGAGGTTTTGTTGGGCGAGGGGTCTTGGACTTCCAGCAGGCGTGATGAGCGTGTTCGATAGGAAAGGAATGGAGATGAAGTGGTATTTGGGACCTGACAATCTGTTGGTGTGTGAGCAGCGTAATATTTTAGTGAAGGGATTCACGGGAAACCGGTTATTTTTATATAGCGGACTTTAGTCTGGAAAATGGGACAGTCAAGCCTGCCACTCTAAAGGGAGGGGTTCAGGATATTAGCAGTTTGGAGGGATCTGTTGTGTATCTTTTTATAGTACCGTGGTACCCGCATAACGACGGTTCACATAGCGATTATTCCCGCATTCCGCTTGTTTTAATCGCATAAATTTTGCACTCTCATACCGCTTTAAAAACCCGATCAGACGATTTCGTCGTAGACGACGTCCAATGTGCTGGCCATGAGCCCGCTCACATGTTTCTGCGGTGGCATTGTTTACCCAGCCAGCCTCCGCGGTAACATCCAAGCATAAATCGGACTATTTCGTATTATTACAGGGTTTCGGTGCTTTTTCTGGAATATAAGTGACCATGGTGCCCCCAAGAATGCTTCTAGTGCCAACCCTACAGCAATAAGGGTGTGAATTTCAATAGGATGAAGAAAAAGATCATTGATAAGTATGAAATGTGGAAGTGCGTGTACTCGGCTGGGCCAGGTTGTATAATAAACCCAAATCAACCATCGCTACTTTTGTTGGTACAGCTGCTGCTGCTGGCTGCTGCACTGTCAGCTGCTGCTGCTGTGCACTGTCAGCTGCTGCTGCTGCTTGTAGCATCGTCTGCTGCTGCTGTAACATGGTCTGTTGCTGCGTGTAGCTTTGTCTGTTGCGCTGTTACTCGTCAGATGCTCTGCTGCTGCTAGCATAATATTGCTGCTGCTGTAACATCGTCTGTTGCTGCTGTACATTCGTCTGGTGCTGCTGCTGTAGCTTCGTCTGTTGTGCTGTAACACATCAGCTGCTGCTGCTGCTGTAGCATCGTCTGCTGCTGCTGTAACATTGTGCCTGTTGGCTGCTGTAGCATCGTTGCTGACCTGCTGTTGCATCGTCCTGTTGCTGCTGTACCCTGTCAGCTGTGCTGATGCTGTAGCATTGTCTGTTGCTGCTGTTCCACCGTCGTGCTGCTGCTGCATGTAGCATCGTCTGCTGCTGCTTGTAGATCGTCTGCTGCTGCTGTAGCATGGTATGTTGTGCCTTTGTTTGTAGCATAGTCTGTTGTGATGTACCATCCGTCAGCTGCTGCTGCTGCTGTCGCATAGTCTGCTGCTGCTGTATCATCGTCTGTTGCTGCTGTAGCATCGTCTGCTGCGCTTTAGCACATCGTCTGCTGTGCTGTTAGCATCGTTGTTGCGGCTGTACACGTCAGCAAAAAAAACTGCTGCTGCTGCTGCTGTAGCACCGTTTTGCGTTGTGGCTTATTGAGAATACCAAGAAACAATTAACCCCAGCGCGACGGATTTGCCACCCAGGATAACCAAAAAAGTAAGTGTCATCGAGACTGTTCTAATTATTTTTCCATTAGGGGTCCTTAATCTTGTCTCCCAGGATGCAACCCACACAGTCGACTACACCCAGGTGAACAGGGAAAATTGCTGGAACTAGTGCTCATTTGGTGAATTAAAATCCAGCATGAGGTGGTTGGAGAGATTTAGAATCGTTAGTGGCATACACAGTGCATGATAAGGCCTGTTCTGGAAGAAAATGCCAAACAGGACCTACCTTACTTCAGGAGGACAATGGCACTCCCAGGACAACAGTGTCTCATCAGTCATTAGACCTGCATCTTCAATAAAGGGTAAGTGTCATTTATTATTCATTATAGTTAGACTAGTACATGCACAATATATACTGTGCATGTATACTCTACTATTGTGCATGTATCCTTTTCTCTTTGTGTGGGGAAAATGTTAGTTTTCATGTGGTAAAATTTTTTTTTTTCATACTTTTGGGTGTCTTGCACGGATTAATTGATTTCCATTATTTCTTTTGGGAAAATTCATTCGCATACGTTATTTCGTCATAACAATTACCAACTCTTGCACGGTTTAAATCTGTTAACGGGGGTCCACTGTATTGCTTCTAAATGTTTGTGTTCTGAGCACCTCTGCCAAAAAACCCAGTGATTATGTGTGATGAATGTGGTGAAGGTGCTGAATGGTGATGAAAGTATTTTCTTTTTGGGGCGGATGGTCTTTCTTTTTTGGGTCACCTGGCTCGGTGGAACGGCCCGACTTGTTAAAAAAATTAATATACATATATATACTCATGTATATATATATTTATACAGGAGGGCACCACTTTATACGGCAGGTTTGGTTTCAGCGCTACCACCGTTAAAGGTAGAAAACCGCCGTAAGTGGAACACCCTTTTTTTCACTTATAATGAATTACAAACTCTAGATAACAAGGTTACACTAACATAAATTAAGTTAGCAATAGAACAGGCATCAAAAAACAATAAAAATGTACGCAATCCACACATTAAGTGCACTACATTACTTACCGTAAAATATTTATAGTCTTAATCTAGGGTGTGACAAGTAGTATTTATTGTAGAATCAAGTGTGCGTATGTATGGTAATAGACAGGCTACCTTACCAGGCCACCCCACCCACACTTACTATTCTATGATATTTAGCATCCATGAGACGTTATAATGTATATACAGTTCACTCATTTACTTACCTTAAAATATTTGTAGTCTTAATGTAGGTCAGGAGTAATAAAAGTAATGAGATAAAACGAATAAAATGAGAGAGAGCAAGAATGAGTACATGAGAGGGACAGGCGGAGCGTTATGTAAACAAACCGTGCGAAGTAAGTTTTGAAGCAAACGAAGTGTACACGTTGGTTTGTGTACAGAGGTAACATTGTGTACAGGTTGTCTCTAATTGTACGGTAGAATTAATAAAGAAGAACACTCCCATCTCATGTTAACATCATTTTGAGAAGAAAGTGACGCTCTGATTGAAGGCAATGGAAATAAGTCACATGACTTTTTTGGGTTATCCTAGGTTCTTACAGTATTGTTGTTATGTATGAAATCTATGTAACTGTATTTGTGCTATACCTGAATAACTTATTAATCATACGAAAGGGTATAATTTTCTACCAGTTACCCATCAGTAAACACATTTCTCTTATGTGAGATTAGAGAAAATTTTATTCTTGCCGTCAATTGTAAAAGTTATGTGGCTCCAAATTCTTATAGTTATGTTTATTTATTCTATTGTGGGGTGTATTTATCATTTTTTTTGTTATGTATCGTGGGTTATTATTAATTTTGAAAAAAACTTATCATGGTTGGATTAATGAAAAATGTGTATATTAACGTGTAATATCGACATTTAATGAGACTCGGTGAGTATTGGTATTATTATTATCATTTCTATATGGCGTTCACTTGTGCAGTCGTCTGCTTCCACATCTCACATTTATGTTTATTTATTCTACTGTTGGGGGTGTAGTTATCGTATTGTATGTTATGCCTCGTGTTGTATTATATAATGTGAAAAAAATATCATGGGTATGGTTAATGAAAATGTGTATAATTAACGAATATACGACATTTAAATGACTCGATGTTATTATTTCATTACTAATATGACGGCTGGAGACATAAGAACTTACCAATTTTAATGTGTACCTGCATGCCAGCACAGTAGTAAGTTTATTTAGGTACAGGTATAAATAAGTATAATTTATCAGAGTATATATAAAATATGAAATAACTTTTTATTAAATTTGAATTTTGGAGTTTCCAGACAAATGGAAGAGACTAGTGCTTACTGAGCTCTTGGAGATGTAGAACAAAAAGGGTGGGGCACGGTGACCGTTTAGAAAAGTCAGGTGGGGGGAGCCGTTCGTATAAGCGAGTTTTGGTCATAATTTTGAATGTCCTATTAGGGAACGCCGTCAAGTGAAACGCGTAAAGCGGGGCCTTCCTGTATATTATATATATATGTATATATATATATATATATAGATTTATATATATATATATTATATATATATCTATATACAATGTTTATTATATATATATCATTCTATATTATATATATATATATATATATATATATATTTATATATATACATGTGATTATCTATATATTTTTATTATTATATATATATATATTATATATATTATATTATATTTACAGTAGGTCCCCTCGCTTTTCGTGTCGCCTGCATTCGGGATATTCGCCAATCATAGACATTTTCGTATAAACATGGACCTCGCTTTGAATAGGTTGAATTGCGATGTCGTAGTTCGTTCGGGACTGTTACCCACGGCATGAGCAGGGCGGCAGCCAATTGGCATTGTTTACCAGGAGCAAAAGGTCCCCTCACGTGTGCTCCAGCATAATATTTCATAATATTCCATTTATTTTAGTGCTTGTGCAAGTACTAAATAAGCTTTCATGGCACTCCAAAGAAAAGCTCCTTGTGCCATGCCTGTGGTAAAGACGGTGAGAAATACGATTGAATGTGAGATAACCATCTTTGAACAATATGACGTGGTAAAGTGTGGCGAAAACTGTCCAAGGATGTTTATGAAACCCTAACACAACCTTTGTTCCATAGTGGCAAGAAAAAATGAAATAAAGGATGCTGTTGATGCAAATGGGAGTAACATCTATGCTGACAAAATGAGATCACAGTACTGGTAAGTGGTGAGAGGTTATTTTTGGTTGTGGATAATTGAGAAACAATTAGCAGGAGATACTCTTAATGACTTTCGTTATTTGTGAATAGGCTAGCAGTTGCATGAAGAGTGGTTAAGAAATTGCTGCATTTAGTGGTGAATGTGAGTGAATTTAAGGCCAGCAAAGGGCTGGTTTGAGAGATTTAAGAACCGTTCTGGCATACACAGTGTGGTAAGCATGGTGAGGCTGCTGTTCGGACCACAAAGGGCGGCCTTGAAAAATATGTGCATGAATTCCTGGAGTACATAGAGGCATGAAGGACTGAAAACTGAACAAGTTTCCAATTGTGACAAAAACAGCCTTTTTGGAAGAAAAATGCCAAAGAGGACCATCATTAACAGAGGAAAGGCAATGCCATGACACAAACCTAAGAAAGACAGGCTATGTGCTATTGTTCTTGTGTAATGCTAGTGGTGTGATTGTTCAAAGTGAAGCATTACTAGTGTACAGTCGGAAAATCCCAGAGTTTTCAGGAAAAACAATGTTTTGAAGAGTAATTGTGTGTGTTTGGAAATCTAATAGTAAGGCATGGGTCACGAGGGAAATTTTCGTCGAGTAGTTCAATGAAGTTTTGGCCTAGTGTGAAGGAGTATTCTGGAAAAGAAATTGGATCTCAAGTGCCTGCTAGTAATGGACATGCACTGCTCATTCCTCCAAACTTGTAGATGACCTATTTTCGGAGGAGTTTTGGGTTCATCACGTAAAGTTCTGCCCCCCGAATACCACTCCTCTCCTCCAATCCTTGGACCAGCGGTTATTGCAACTGTTAAAAAAACTCGTACACAAAAGCATTGTTTCACAGGTGATGACTGTGACCACAGGACACTCACTATGGACCTAGGGAAATTTTGGAGAGAACACTTCGCATCCTGCACTGCATAACCTTTTAGGTTATGGCTAGGGAGGAGTGACTACCAGGACTTTGAAACTCTGCCTGGAGAAAATTGGTCCTAGAATGTGAGCGACAAGATGGAATTTTGAAGGAATTTAGGACTGACCCTAATGTGCCTGTGATCTGATTGTAAAATCAGTTGTGGCACTGGGGAGTTCCATGGGGTTGGATGTGAGTTTGGAGGATGTGGAAGAAATGGAGGAAGACACATTGATGAGCTCACCACTGAGGAGCTGCAGAGCTTCTAGCAGGAGTGAACCACAAGTTTGGAAGGGGAATCCCCTTCCTGCAACACCTCAGGTACGATTAGCTTTTCTGGGGTTGCTTTTTTCTCTGTTTCTTATGCCACTAGGAACCAGCTTGAGAGTCACTGGAGTCTGTCCTCGCAAAATAACTGTGCAGAGAGCTATGTTTCTGGGCGTTTCTCTTTAAATTCCCTAAAATGGCTAAGACTCTGTACTGTACAAGTTGCCGATATGGCTTGCAACATTTTCAGGATTGTGCCCCCCCCCCCCCCCCCCCACCCCCCCCCCCCCCCCCCCCCCCCCCACCCTTTTCTCCATAAATTCATTCCATCTTACCCAAATAGAAAAAATCTCTTTAATGTCTGAAGATAAGGCACCTTCTTCTATCTTCTCTTCCCTCTCCGCCGCGCAGTTTCTGAGCTGCGATCTGATTGCTCTTCTGCTGAAGCTCTTGCAGCTCCTCAGTGGTGAGCTCTTCGTTGTGGTCCTCACCAACCTTCCACATCCTCCTAAAACTCACATCAAACCCCATGGAAATCCCAGTGCCACAATAGTGAGTTCAAACACTGACATAGGCTCATCAGGGCAGCCCCAAACCCTTCCAAATCCCTCTTGTCGACCCACTATCTGGCCACAATTTTTCTCCAGCAGAGTTCAAAGTCTGGTAGACACTCCCTTCCCAAGCCTTAACTATAAGGCATTACACAATGGAAAATACTGAAATGTTCTTTCCAATAATCTCGTAGGGTCAAGTGAGTGTTGTGGGTTCATTGATGCTCCTTTCAAACATTGCTTTGGTTGGTACAGTTTTTTAAAGTTTGCAATGATCCTGCTGGTCCCATGGGATTGTTGGAGGAGGGAGTGGTATTCGGGGGCAAGAACTTTACTTGATGTTGAACCCAAACTCCTCAGACTTAGGTCATCCAAGTTTGGTGGATGAGCAGGGATTGTCCATTACTAGCAGGGCACTTGAGGATCCCATTTCTTCTCCAGGAGGTTAATTTCTTCACAATAGGGCACAAACACTCGTTGAACCATCTGCAAAAAATTCTCGTTGACCATGCCCTATTATTAGTTTTCAAAACAAAAACAATTTATCTTCATAACATTATTTTTCTTAAAGGCTCTGGGATTTTCAGAATGGTACACTAGTAACGGCTTCACTTTGAAATCCCCACTAGCTGTAGCACAGAACATTAGAGGCAGCCTGTCTTTCTAGCTTGTGTAATGCTTTAACTTTTCCTCGTGGGTAATGAAGGGCTCCCTTTGGCATTTTCTTCCAGAAGAGGCTGTTTCTCGTCATCTCTGTACACTTGTTCAGGTTTCAGTCCTTCAGCTCATGTAGTTCCTGGAATTCATGCACATATTTTTCAGCGTCCTTGTGGTCAGAACTGGCAGCCTCACCATGCCTTACCACACTGTGTATGCCAGTACGCTTCTTATTTCTCTCAAAACCAAGCTGTGCTTGGCCTTAAAATCCACTCACTTCACCACTATTTGCAGGCAATTTATTTACCAAATCTTCATGCAACTGCATAGCCTTTTCATCGTATATCGAGGTCTTAAGACTGCTCTCCTGCTAATTGGCTTTCTCATTTATCCACACCAATAAATTAACTTCTCACTCTTCCTGTACTGATGGATCTCATTTTTTCAGCATATTTACCCCCGTTGAACTAACAGCGTCCTTTGATTTCCTTTCTCATGGCTATGATGGAAGATATGGTTGATGATTTTTGTTATACATCCTCGCCAGTTCGCCCACAAGTACGCCATTTCATATTGTTCAATGATGTTTTTTTTAAATTCAATGTATTTCTACCTACTTTACCAAAGGTTTGGCACTAGGAGCTTTCTTTTGGAGAACCATAGGTAGGCTTATTTAGCACTTAAATAACTTGCAGCACTAAAATAAATGAAAATATTATGAAATATTCACTGGAGCACGTGAAGAGGACCGCCGCTAACTGGTAAACAATGGCACATGGCTGGGAAGGGAGGCTGAGGCGGTCGAGGCACGCTTACCTCGGCATACGCGTCTGGGACGACGGGTCATGACGGAGTGAATAAACGAATTTCCGGTCAATTTCCGCGTCAATATTTGTCGAAATAACCGGTTTGAGTTCCGAAATGGTCGACTTTCAGGCGGGCGATTATGAGGGTCCACTGTACTCATTTGTTGCTTTTAGTTATCTGTTTACATAATGTTTATCACTTGATTTCATCATTGCTTTGTTAGTTTTTCTTAAGTTTAATTTTAAGCCAGCACGTTAATGCTATACATATAAGTGGCTTTTGCATGTGCTCTTACCTGTATTTTTTTGTACTCTGTTGTATGCTAAATTTTCTAAATAAATAAATTACATAAATAAATATATATGTAGTTATATACAGTGGACCCCGCATAACGATCACCTCGGGAATGGACCAATTATGTAGTGTGTTTATGTAAGTGCGTTTGTACGTGTATGTTTGGGGGTCTGATTGGACTAATCTATTTCACAATATTCCTTATGGAAACATTCGGTCAGTATGGCACACTGAACATACTTCTGAGTGAAAAATAGCGTTAACCGGGGGTCCATGTATATATATTATATATAGATATATATATATATATTATATATGTATTATGTATATATATTATTTTGATATATATTTTTTATATTATACTATATATATATATTTATATATATACTATATATATATATATATATATATATATTATATATGTATATATTAATATTATTTTTATTTATTATTAATTATTATTATATTTTATTATCACTATGGCCGATTCCCAACCAAGGCTAGGGTGGCCCGAAATAAGAAAAAAACTTTCACATCTTTCATCCTTCACTGTCTTGCAGAAGGTGTGCTTTAGCACTACAGTTTTTAAACTGACCAACATTAACACCCCTCCTTCAGAGTGCAGGCACTGTACTTCCCTTCTCCAGGACTCTGTCGGCCTGCGGTTTCCCTGAACCCCTTCATAAATGTTACTTTGTTTCTCACACTTCCAACTGCACGTAAGTATTAAAAATCAATTTGTCTCCATTCACTCCTATCTAAACACGCTCACGCATGCCTGCTGGAGGTCCAGCCCTTCGCACCAAAACCTCCTTTATCCCCTCCCTCAACCTTCCTAGGGCCGGACCCCTACCCCGCCTTCCTTCCACTACGATGATACACTCTTAAAGTTATTCTGTTTCGCTCATTCTCTCATGTTGAACCACCTCAACAACCTTCCTCAGCCCTCTGGACGACAGTTTTGGAATCCCGCACCTTCTCTCCTAACTTCCAATCTCAAATTCTATGCTTTTTTTCACACACACATTGCTCTCAAGACTTCGACATCTCCCATGCCTCGGCCTTCTCCTCGCTGCTACATCATCACCCATGACTTCACACCCATATCAGAGCATTGGGTAAACTATACTCTCATACATTCCCATCTTTGCCCCCAAGGACAGTTCTTGTCTCCTCAGACTCATAAGTGCCCATTCACCCTTTTCCCCTATCAGTTCTATGATTCTCCTCATCTTCATAGTCATCCGCTGGACACGTCTCCACTCCCAAATATCTGAATACATTCAAACTCCTCCTTACTGCTCCCTCCAATCTGATATTCATCTTTCATCACCTAATCTTTTGGTATCCTCATAACCTTACTCTTTCTGTATTCACTTTCAATTTTCTTCTTTTGCACACCTACTAATTCATCCACCCAAATCTTGCAATCTCTTCAGAATCTCCCAAGAGCCCGTGTCATCAGCAAGAGCAACCCTGTGACTATCTCCCACTTTATGTTGTGATTCTTTATCTTTTAAAACTCCATGCCTCATTGCCAAATGAACTCGCATTTACTCTCTCTTACACCTTCTATAAATATTATTAAACTACCATGGGGTGACATCAACCATCCTTGTCTAAGGCCTACTTTTTACTGGGAAATATTTTCCATCTTTCCTACATACTCTACACTTGCAGCCTCACTTGTCCTCGTTAAAACTCTTCACTGCTTTCAGTAACCTACCTCCTACACCTTACACCTGCAACATCTGCACTTTTGCCCCTATCACCTGTCATACGCCTTTTCCGAAATCCATAATGCCTCAGAGACTCTTAGCCTTATTCTAAATAATGTTCACTTATAGTTTCACTGTGAACACCTGGTCCACACACCCCGCAATTCCTTTCCTAAAGCCTCCTTGTTCTTCTGCTATCCTATTCTCCGTCATTACTCTTATTCTTTCAATAATAAATCTACCATACACTTTGCCAGGTATACTCAACAGACTTGTCCCCCTATAATTTTGCGCTCTCTTTTATACCTTTGCTTTATACTAAGGACTATGCAGGTCTCTCTGCATCTACCCTAGGTACCTTACCCTCTTCCATACATTTATTAAATAATTGCACCAACCACTCCAAAACTATATCCCCACCTGCTTTTAACCCTTTAGGGTCCAAGGCCCAATTCTGGAGGTCACGCACCAGTGTCCAAGTATTTTAAAAAAAAAATTGTTATTTTTTCTTATGAAATCGTAGAGAATAAAAAATCTTTTTGTGAAGGTAATAAACAAAAAAGTACGAATTTGGTGGAAGGAAAATTGCCGAAAAGAGTGTACAAGACCTTTACTGCACGCATAAGTTCTGTCAAGCACCTTAACTACTGGGAACACTTGGAAGCACTTGACTTGTACTCGTTGGAATGCAGGAGGGAGAGATATATCATAATCTACACTTGGAAAATCTTGGAAGGAATGGTCCCAAATCTGCACACAGGAAATCCTCCTACGAAAGTTAAAAGATGGGCAGGCGATGCAAATTGCCCCCAATAAAAAGTAGGGGCACCATTGGGAATAACCCATAAGTGTCGGGGGCCCAAGACTGTTCAACAGGCCTCCCAATCAAGCTTTGGGGGAATTGCCAATAACCACTGGCTACTTCAAAAGAGGCTGGACAGTATACTAAAGTCAGTGCGGATCAGCCGGGGCTGTTGGCCTCGTACGTTGGATGCGTGCAGCCAGCAGTAACAGCCTAGTTGAGCAGGGGCCCTGATCAAACGGTGGAGCATGGTCAATGGACCGGGGCCGCGGGGGCGGTTGATCCCCGGAATAATTCTCCAGGTAACCAGGTAATTCACGTCCCTCAGACGGAGTGACACGGTGGAGGTCGAATGAGTTCAGACTATCAGTCTTGACAAAAAGTGCCGCATATTCGTGGAGATGGAGGCTTCTATACTATAATTTTACTGAAGAAGCCACTGTTTGGTGAAACATTTCAGATATAAATACAAATGTTGCAGAAATGTGTCATTTTCACAAAACAACCCACATAGAGCGAGCTTACGATATTGGATTCAGTCTATGCACCATTTTCAAAGGTTGCACTGACAGAAAAAGAGGTGAGGAAGCCAGTACATATAGGTGAGCGGGAGACGAAGAGAAAGTAGTGGTACGTTGTTAAGGTAGGTAATGGAAGTGTAGTAGAAGAAATAGTGGTAGTAAAAAGTTGGAAGACTTTGTTTTAGTGAGAAAGGGAAGTGAAGGGTAACGGGAGGCAGTATGTAAAGGCAGTAGCAGTAGTTAGTGGATTGGAGGGGGGAAGACATAGTAAATGTGAGGTTAGTATGAAGACAGAAAAAGGAGCTACCGCAGGAGACAAAAGGGCACACAAGGAGAAGATCAAAAACATTGCGGAAAGCACACAGGCCAAAGAATAGAAAAAAATAGGAAAAGAGGTAAGGAGGAGAGAAAGGTGGATCAGATTAATGTCACAAGTGCTCATTGTTTGGTGCATTTAACACTAATTGAGAAAGGGAAGCATCTACAGAGAACAAAGCCAGACTAAGATTCATACAAGTTGTGTTTAAGGGATGATTCAACAAGGATGACTAACTATGAAGCCTAGAGTGGGGTGAGACAGTTGTAGCAGAGGAGAAGTTTGAGAGGTAGGGGGGGTTTATATTGGAGTTTAATGTTCTGTATATAATAGACTTAGTAAGTGAGTGTTATGTTGAATATTAAGATCATGCAAATGTTTATATTTGTTAGAGTTATTGGTTTGATCTTAAACATTCAGCTATGTTTGTCTATGAAAAACTGGATGATTAGGGATTTCTGGACATTCTCAATTTTAACTTTCTTCCATTTCTTTAAGATCGGTGCTTTATACTTCATCCAAGGATAATTTGCGCTATTTTTCATCTTCCACAGTTTGAACTGTATTACTTTAAATTCCTATTGCCTTTTTCTTGAGCACTTCTCCTTAAAAGTTACTGTAATTCATGGCATATTAAGGGGCACTTTTTTCCACACAGTCTTCAAAATTCATTTGTGCTCTATATGCTCAAGGTCAAGGTCAGGTTAGGCTTTTGTGTTATGCTTAACAGTTGTATACTAACGTTACGTTACAAATGTTGGAAATGCCTTCTAATAGGTCTCATATCATTGTGTGACTCATGTGCCAGGGAGAAATTACAATAATTATAATATTAAAAAACCCCCCATTCTTCTCTGTAGGTTTGGCGAGAAGACTTTCCTGTCCGCATTGTTGGATTTTCCTCTCGGAAATGTCCTGTGGAACAACGACACCACAACAGCTTGGAAGTATGTTCAGAGTGGACAAATGAGGTATGTACGTAGGTCATTGCAAAAATAAATTCTTAAGAGTTTGGTGGGTATGTAAAAGAAGGAATTAAAAGTGAACTTAGGAAAGAGTAAGGTGGTAAGGGATAAACAAAAAATTTATGGTAATGGTAAGATTTTGATATCAGGATTGAAAGGACGGAATATGGAGAAGGTGAATTATTCAGATATTTGGGAGTGGACTTGGTTAGCAGATGTGTCTGTGAAGATGAGGTGACTCATAGATGATTGAAGGGGAAAAAGGATGAGTGGTGCACTAGGAAATCTTGGGAGGACAAGAAATAATCATGGAAACAAAGAGGGAATGTATGAGAGTATAGTTATGCCAATGCTCTTATATGGTTGTGAAGCATGGGTGGTGAATGTTGCTCAAAGGAGAAGGCTAGAGACAGTGGAGATGAACATGTCTGAGGGCAATGTGTGGTTGGATGAATATATATGCAGAGAGAATCATAGTTGGAAATTAGGTAGGAGACACTGGGCTACTGTTGTGCTTAGTTCCAGGTTGCCTAGGGTTGGTTAAACCAACTGCTTAATAAATAAAATTTGTTTCATGCTATCCTTTCACTTACAACAGTTTATTTACATTACCAATAAACTTTTTCCTTCTTTTTGTGGGGAATAAAAAAGGACCAAGAAATAAAATACTTAAGTCTTTTACACTGTCTAAATGTAAACCTACATTAGTACGCCAGTGCTCAAACATAGATCAACGTTTTATTTTTCCTGCCTCCAAATTTGTCTCGGATTGGCCTGAGATGCCTGGTCAGTATAGAAGGGTCTTAAAACTTGGTGCTTGTGCCGTAGTACATTGGACTTCGAATTTCTTAATTAATCTACTCCAGTGTGTCTGATTTGAAAGGGAAATTTTGAATGACGAAAATATTTTTCCCCATATGCAAAATAAGTAAATCCAATTCATCCGTTCCAGACACCAGAGTTATTTTTTTTTATTATACACATCAGACATTTCCCAACAAGGAGGGTGGCCATTGAAAAAAAAAAAAAACTTTCATTATTCACTCATCACTGTCTTGCCAGAGGCCTGCCCCTACAATAAGGTATAAAACTGCAACATTACCACCACTCCTTAGAGTCAGACACTGTACTTCCCATCACCAGGACTCAAGTCCAGCTGCTGATTTCCCTGTGATTCCTCTTCATAAATGTTACATTGCTTACAAGTCAAACAGCACGTCAAGACCTCAAAAAAACATTTGTCTCATTTCACTCCTATTATAACATTCTGCTCGCTTTGCTGGTAGTTCAATAGCCCCTATGTATTACAAAACCTCCTGTTCTCCCTCCTCCATCCTTGCTAGGCCAACCTCAACACTGCCTTCCTTCCACTACAGAATTGTATACTCTGAATCATTATATTTTGTTCTCCGTTACATGTCAAAAACCTCTCTTTAACCCCTCCTCAGACCTCTGGATCGGATAATAGTTTTGGTAACCCACACCTCCTCCTAAATTCCTCACTATGTACTCCTTGCATTATATTCACACCACACATTGCTCAGACATGATGAGTTCGATAACGTGGATGGGGTAAAAATACTCACGTAGGCTGGTTTGTACGTTTAATATATAACCGGGAAGGATGGAAAGTATGGGAAGCGCAACAGCCAACTGCCTCTCTCTGCTCCCTATCTTAGAATGACCCACAAAGTGCCTGCAGAGTGAGGGTGGGGTGTTGAAATCTGCTATGGTCAGCAGCAGTATGTGTAATAGTCAATGAATCACACGTAGGTTGGTAGTGAGTCATCTACTGGTACTCTGGTTACTGGTAAACTGGTTATAGGAAATGTTCTTATTATGATGTAGCTCGGCGACTCTATAGTTTGTCGTCCCGACATTCAGCTAATTTCATCTTGTGACAGCAGGGGGACGCTGTGGCTTGATTTCTAGTCAATGGTCATTGTTAAACTTCTTTTGGTTCTTTTTATAATATAATTTAATAAGAGTAGTAAAATATAAAAAAAATGAAAAAAATGTATGTATGGTATATAACGGGTATGGGATGGTTTTTGTTTTTATGTTTGTTTTTTGGGGTTTTGCGGTTGTGTGTGCTGGGTTTGGTTTTTGGTGTTTGTTTGTGATTTATGGTTATGTGGTTTTTTGAGTTTTTGGTCGTTGGTTTTTTTGTGTGGTTTTTTGGTGGGGTTTCTTCTTGTGGTTTTTTTTGGTTTGTTTGGGTGTTTTTTTGTTTAGTGTAATGGTTTTTTCGTGTTTGGTTTTGCTGTGTGTTTTGTTGTTTTTGGTTGGTTTTTTTTTTTTTTTTATTTGTTGGTTTTGTTTGTATTGTGGGTTTGGTTTTTTTTTTATTTGGTGTAGTTTTTTTTTTTTTTTGTTATGTGTTTTGGGTTTGTTATTTTTTTGTTGGTGGTTTGTTGTTGGCTTGGTGGTTGTGTTTTTTTTTTTGTGATTTTTGGGGTTTTGGTTGTGGTGTACTTGGTTGGTGGTTGGTTTTTTTTCGGTGGTGTTGTTGTGTTTTTTGGGGTTTTTTGTTGTGTGGTGTTTGGTTTTTGTTATTTTTTTTGTTGCGGGTGTTGGTGTTGAGTTTGTTGTTTTGTCTTGTTTTGTTGTGTTTTGTTATAATTGTTTGTCATTTGTTGGGTTTGGTTGGGGGTGGTAATGTTTTTTTTTATGGTTTTGGTTTTTTGTGGTGTTTTTGTTTGGTTTTGTTGTTATTGAGGGTGGTGTGTTGTTGTCTGATGGTGGGCGTTGTGGTTTTGTGTTTAGGTGTTTGTGGAGGTGTTGGTTGTGTGGGGTGGTTTTGTTGGTGGGGGATGGTTGGTGTTTTTTTTGGTGTTATGTTTTGGTGGTTTGGTTTTGGTTGGGTTTTATTGTGGTGCGTGTTCTTTTTTTTTCTTGGGTTTGGTGTTTTGGTGTTTGTTTGTTTGTTTTTTTGTTTTTTTTTGTTTTTGGTTTGTTTTAGGGTGTTTTTTTGGTTGTTTGGTGGTGTTGTTGGTGTTTTTTTTTTGGTTGTTTGTTTTCGGTTTTTTTGTTTTTGAATTGTGGTTGTTGTTTTGTTTATGGGGGGTTTTGGTTTGGGTTGTGGTTTATGGTGTGTTTGGGGTTGGTGTTTGACATGGTTTTTTTTTAATGGGGTGTTTTGTTGTTTTGTTTTTTGTTGATTTTTTGTGTTTTGTTATCTGGTTTGTGTTTTCTGGGTGGTATTGCTTGTGCGTGGTTGTTATGTGTTTTTGTCTTTTTCTTTTTTGGTTTTTTTTGTGTGTTGTTGTTTGGTGTTTTTGTTTTATGGTTTTCGAGTTTATGGGTACCTCTCAATCTGGTGTGTTTGTTGTAAATGTTTGTGGCTTGTTTGGTGGTCTTGTTTCTTTTTTTTTTTTGTTTTGTTTTTGTTGGGGTTTTTTTTTTATTTTGTGTTTTTTTTGGGTGGTTTTTCTTTTGGTTTTTGGTTTTTTGGGTGTGTTTGTGGTTTGTTTGGGTTTTTTTTGGCTTTTGTTGTTGGGTGTGTTTGTTTGGTGTTTTTTGTTGTTTTTTTTTTTGTTTTTTGTTAGTTTTTGTTGGTGAGTTGTTTGGTTTTGATTTTTGTTTTTTTTTGTTTTGGTTCTTGTGTTTGGTTTGTTTTGGTTGTTGCGTGTGTTTTTTGTTATTTTTTTTTTTTTGTTTTTGTTTTTTATTTTTTTTGGTTGGGTGTGGGGTGGGTGTTTTGGGGGGTGGTTTTGGGGGGGTGTTTTGTTGTTGGTTGATGTTGGGTTTGGTTGTTTTTTTTTGTTCTGTTTGTTTGGTGTGGTGTTTTTGGTGTTTTGGTTCTGTTGCTTTTTTTTTGGGTTGGGGTTTTTGGCGTGGGGTTTGGATGTTGGTTGTTGCTGGTGGTTGTGGGGTTTTTTTGTTTGTTGTTTTTTGTGTTGTGTTTGGAGTTGGTGTGTGTTTGATTGTGTGGTTGTTGTATTTGGTTGGTTGGTTGGGTGTTTTTTTGTTTTATTTTTGTTGGGGTGTTGTTTTGTGGGTTTTATTTGGGGTTGTGTGTTATGGTTTTGGTTGGTGTGGTTTTGGTGTTGTAGGTTTGGTGTTTGTGGTGGTTTAGTGGTTTGGGTGTATGTGTTGGTGGGTTTTTTTTGTGGGGTGTTTGTGGGGGGGCTTGTTTTTTTTGGGGTGGTTGTGTGGGAGGGGTATGGGTGGGGTTGGGGGTTTTGTTGGTGGGTTAGGTTGGGTGTTGGGTTGTGTTTTGGTGTTTTGTTGTTGTTGTGTTTTTTCGTTTTGGGGGGTGGGGGGGGGTGGTATTGTTGGTGTTGTTTGTGGGGGGTAGGGGGGTTTGTGATGTGGGGGGTTGGTGTAGGGGGGTGAGGGGTTTTGGGTTGGGGGGTGGTTAGATGGGGGGGGGGGGGTGGGGTGGGGGGTTGGGGCGGTAGGTGTGTGGGGTGGGTTGGGGTTTGATGGTGGTGGTTATGGGGGTGTTGGTGTGGGTGGGGGGTTGGTTGTGGTGTTTTGGTTTGTTGGGGCTTGTGGGGTGGGGGAGGTTTTGGTTTTGTGGGGGGGTGGGGGTTGGGGTGTGGGGGTTTGTTGGTTGGGGGGTGGTGGGGGGTTTGGGTGGTTGTGGGTTGGATTTTTGGTGGTGGGTGTTGTGGGGGTGGGTTTTTTGGGGTGGGGGTTTGTGAGGGGGGGTGTGTGTTGTTGGTGGTGTGGTGTGGTTGTGTTGGGGTGGGGGGTTTTTTTTGGTGATGGTTGGTTGTTTTTTAGGTTTGTTTGTTTGGTTTTTTAGGGTTTTTTGCTTTGGGGTGGTGGGTGTTGTTTGTGGTTTGTGGTTTTCGTGTGGTGGTTTGTTGTTTTTGTTGTGCTATTTTTTTTGGTGGTGTGTTTTGTTGTGTTTTTTTGTTTTTGTTGGGGTGTTGATTGTTGTTGGTTTGGGTGGTTTTTTTGTTTTTTTTATGGTTTTGGGTTGTTTCGGTTGTTTGTTTTTTTTTTTATGGTTTTTTTTTTGGGTGTTTGGGGTTGGGTTTGCTTGAGTGGTGGTGTTTGTTGTGGTGTTGGTTTTTGGTGTTGGTTTTGTTTTTATTTTGTTCTTTTTGCGGGTTTGTGTTTTGTATTGGTTTTGTTTTGGTGTTTTGTATTTTTTGGTGGGGTTGTTTGTTTTTGTTGTTTGGTGTTGTGTGTTTTTTTTAGTTTTGTTGTGGGTGTGGTGGTTTGTTTACTTGATGGGTTGTTTGGGGTTTTTTGTCGGGGAGTTCTAGTTTGTTGTGGTCGTGTGAGTGGTGTGGGGTGTGAGTTTTGATTGGTGTTTGTGGTGGTTTGTTTTTTGGGGGTGTTGGTTATATTGGTTGCGTCTTAATGTTAGTTTGTTTTTGGTTGGAGGTGTGTTTGGTGGTGTTTGTTTTTGTTTTTGGTTCGGTTTTTGTTTGTGGGTTGTTTGTTGTTTATGTTTTTTTTTTTTTGTGTTGGTTATTTTGGTTTTTTGGTTTTTATGATTTTTTATGTTATGGTGTTTTTTTTGTTGTTTTGGGTCTTTTGGTTTTGTATGGTTTGGTGTTTTAGGGGGGTCTTGTTCTGGTGTTTTGTTATGGTTGGTTTTTTGTTTTTTTTTTTGTTTTTTTTTGGGTTTTTTTTGTTGTTTGTTTTGTTGCGTCGTGTTTTTGGTGGTTGTTTCTGTTTTATTTTTGGTTTGGAGTTTGGGGTTGTTGTTTTTTTTGTTTTTTGGGTTTATTTGAGTGTGTTTTTTTTTTTGGTTTTGTTTCTTTGGCTGTGGGAATTTTTTTTTGTACTATGTTTGTTGTTGGTTTTTTTTGTTTTGGTTTGTGGTTTCTGTTTTGTTTTTGTGTTGTGTTTTTTTTGGGTGGTTTATTTTTTTTAGGTTGGGGTGGTTTGGTTGGTTTTTTTACTTTTTTGTTTTTTTGTTGGTGTTTGGTTTTATTTTGGTTTTTGGTTGGTTTGTTAGTGTTTTTTTTGAATTTTTGTATTTGGTTGTGGGTTGGCTGGTCTTTATGCATATGTTTTTTGGTTTTTTGTTTCTGGTGTTTTTTTTTGTTGTGGCTCATTAGGGTTGTTTTTGTGTTGGTTTTTATTGGTTGTTTTGTTTATTGGAGTTTTATTCATATTTTATTTGATATTTTTGAGAAGTAGATTTTGTGGAAATTGTTGAAAGTATGTACTTATTATGGTGGTTATTTAATTATATTGGTGTTTTGTAAGGTATTGTTGTATATTAATTAATGTTTTTAAAAAGTTTGGGTGTATTTATTGGTGATTTTGTTGTGGTTTATGGAGTTAAATTGTTTGATTTTTACTTTTATTGGTGGGATCTCTGGGACTTTAAGTTAATAAGAAAAAAAGCATAATTCAAAAAAAATAATAACTAAAAAAATGTAAAAAAGTTATTATAATAGTATAAGTAAGTTAAGAAAAAAAAAAAGACACAAGAAAATAAAAAGTATAAGTAAAAAAGAAAAAATAGTAAAAGAAATTTTAGTAAAAAGTAAAAAAAGTATAGAATTTTATAGTAAAAGAAGTAAGATATAATTTATAAAAGTAGATTATAAGTAGAAATAATAATTAAAAAAAAGAAAGAAAAGAATAATCAAGGTAGAAATAAAAATAGAAGTTTTGGAATGAAAGAATAACACTAAAATGAGTAAAAAAAGTAAAAGTTTAGAATAGTTAGAATATTGAAATGGAAGCTTGCATATTTGAAACTGTAATGAAATTGATAACGCATTACAAGTTATTGTATAGCACAACTCATCGAATGAAACTCAACATTGGGATTACAGTGGACCCCTCGCATACTGATTTTAATCCGTGCAAGAGGGAGTCATTGTTTTGCGAAAATAATCGGTATGCGAAAGAATTTTCCCCATTAAGAAATAATGGAAATCAAATTTAATCCGATGCAAGCACCCAAAAGTTTGAAAAAAAAAAATTTTTACACAATCGAAATTTAATTTCCTACACACAAAGAGAAGGATACATGCACAATTGTTGAGTAGTACATGCACAGTATTATTGTGCATGTCACTAAGTCTACTAAAGATGAATAAATGACATTACCTTTATTGAAGATGCAGCAATGCACTGATGAGACACTGTGTCCTGGGAGTTGCCTTATTTCCTCCTGGTACTGTAGGCCTCGTTTGCATTTTCTTCCAATCAGCGGCCCTTATCACACTGCGGATATGCCACTACGATTCTTAAATACTCTCAAACCAACCTTTGCTGGCTTTAAATTCACCAATATGAGCACTAGTTCCAGGCATTTTTCCTGTTCACTGGGTGTTAGTCGACTTGTGTGGGTTGCATCCCCTGGGAGACAAGATTAAGGACCCAATGGAATACAGTTGACCAGTCTTCGAGGACACTGACTTTTTTGGGTTATCCTGGGTGGCAATCCTCTGGGGTTAAATGTTCTTGGTATTCTCAATAAAAAGACCACACAACACCGGTGCTACATTCAGCAGCAGCAGTGACGGTGGTACAGCAGCAACCGACGATGTAAGAGCAGCAGACGATGCTACAGCAGCAGCAGACGATGTTAAGCTGCAGCAGCAGTGACGTTGGTACAGCAGCAACAGACGATGTACAGCAGCGGCAGCGATGCTACAAGCAGCAGCAGACGATGCTTCAGCAGCGGCTAGCACGCTGACGGTGGTACAGCAGGCAACACAGACGATGATACAGCAGCAGCAGACGATGGCTACAGCAGCAGAGACGATGCTACAGCAGCAGCAAGGCAGCTGACGGTGGTACAGCAGCAAAGACGATGCTTCAGCAGAGCAGCAGACTATGCTACGCAGCGCAGACGATGCTACAGCGCTGCGACGAATGCTACAGCTGCAGCAGCCAGCTGACGTGGTTAACAGCAGCAGCAGGACGATGCTACAGCAGCATCAGCAGCTGGACGTAGTTGGTACCACAGCAACAGACGATGCTACAGCAGCAGCAGACGAATGCTACAGCAGCAGCAGACGATGCTTACTGCTGCAGCAGCACTGACGGTGTCCTGTACATGGGGGAGTGAAGGGAAAACGGGGGGCAGTAGTAAAGGAAAGTAGCAGTAGTAGAGGAATGGAGGGGAAGACATAGTAAAAGTGGGGGTTAGTCTGAAGACAAGAAAAGGAGTACCGCAGGAGAAAAAGGGCACACAAGGAGTAAGATCAAAAACATTGACGGAAAGCACACAGGCCAAAGAAAGAAAAAAATAGGAAAAGAGGTAAGGAGGAGAAGAAAGGAGGATCAGATTAAGTCACAAGTGCTCTTTAGTTTGGTGCATTTAACACTGAAATGAGAAAGGGAAGCATCTACAGAGAACAAAGCCAGGACTAAGATTCATACAAGTTGTGTATAAGGGATGCTTCAACAAGATGATAACTATGAAGCCTAGAGTGGGGTAGACAGTTGTAGCAGAGGAGAAGTTTGAGAGGAGGGTTTATATTGGAGTTTAATGTTCTGTATATAATAGCCATAGTAATGTGAGTGCATATTTTGAATATTAAGTATCATGCAAATGTTTATATATGTTAAGAGTTATAGGTTTGAACTTAAACATTCAGCTATGTTTGTATTATGAAAACTGGATGATTAGGGATTTCTGGACAATCTCAATTTTAACTTTCTTCCACTTTCTTTAAGATCGGTGCTTTCATACTTCATCCAAGGAATTTGCGCTATTTTCCTCTTCCACAGAATGCACTGTATTACTTTACATTCCTTATTCGCTATTGAGCACTTCTCCATAAAAGTACTGTATTTCATGGCATATAAGGGGCACTTATTTTCACACAGTCTTCAAAAATCATCTTGTGCTCTATATGCTCAAGGTCAAGGTCAAGGTTAGGCTTTGTGTTATGCTTAACAGTTGTATACTAACGTTACGTTACAACTGCTTGGAAATGCCTTCTAATAGGTCTCATATCATTGTGTGACTCATGTGCCAGAAAATACAATAATTATAATAATACCATCATTCTCTGTAGGTTTGGCGAGAATTTCCTGACCGCATTGTTGGATTCCTCCTCGGAATGTCCTGTGGAACAACGACACCACACAGCTGGAAGTATGATTCAGAGTGGACAAATGAGGTATGTACAGTAGTCATGCAACAATAAATTCTAAGAGTTTTGGTAGGGTATGTAAAAGAAGGAAATTAAAAGTGAACATAGGAAAGAGTAAGGTGGTAAGGATAACAAAACATTTAGGTAATGAAAGATTTGATATCAGTTGAAAGGAGGGAATATGGAGAAGGTGAATATATTCAGATATTTGGGAGTGGACTTGTTAGCAGATGTGTCTGTGAAAGATGAGGTGACTCATAGAATTGATGAAGGGGAAAAAGGTGAGTGGTGCACTGAGGAATCTTTGGGAGACAAAGAAATAACCCTGGAAAAAAAGGGGGAAATGTATGAGAGTATAGTTATCCAAGTCTTATATGGGTGTGAAGCATGGGTTAAATGTTGCAAAAGAGAAGGCTAAGACAGTGAGATGACATGTCTGGGGGCAATGTGTGGTGTAATAATGCGAGAATCCATAGTTTGGAAATTGGGAGGAGCACTGGGTTACTGTTGTGCTTTTTTCCAGGTTGCCTGGGTTGAAAACCCAAACTGCTTAATAAAAAAAATTTGTTTCATGCTAACCTTTCAAAACAACGTTTATTTACATACCAAATAAACTTTTTCTTCTTTTTGGGGGGAAAAAAGGGCCCAAGAAAAAATATTTAAAGTTTTTTACCTGTCAAAATGTAAACCTACATTAGTCCCGCCGTGCTCCAAACTAGACAACGTTTTATTTTCCTGCCCCCAAAATTTTAACCCCGTTTGGGCCTGAGATCCTGTCAGTATAGAAGGTTTTAAACCTTGGTGGCGTGTACTTTGGGGACCTTCGAATTTCAAATTTAATCTACCCAAGAGTTGATAAAGGCGAAATTTTAAATGACAAACTTTTTTCCCCAAAAAATAAGAAAAACCAATCATCCGTTCCAGACACCCGAAGTTATTTTTTTTATAACACATCAGCCATTTTCCCCAAGGCAGGGTGGCCCGAAAAAAAAAAAAACTTTTTATTATTCACTCCATCATGCTTTCCCAAGGGCCCGCCTACACTACGTTATAAAACTGCAACATTTCCCCCCTCCTTAGAGTGAGACACTGAAAATTTTCCTCTCCCGACTCAAGTCCAGCCTGGAATTTTTCCCCGAACCTTTCATAAATGTTACATTGCTTACACTTCAACAGACGTCAAGAACCCAAAACCAATTTTTCTCCATTTCCCCCCTATCTAAACATTCATGCACCTTTCTGGAGTTCAAGCCTCGTATAAAAAACCCCCTTTACTCCCCCTCCAACCTTTCCAAGGGCCAAACCCCAACCCCGCCTTTCCCTTTCCCTACGAATTGAAACCTTGAAGTCATTTAAATTTTTTTTCCATCCTTTCTACATGTCAAAACCCTCTCAAAAACCCCTCCTAACCCCCCGGATTTAATAGTTTTTTTGGAACCCCCCCTCCCCCTAATCTCCCACTATGGACCTCGATTAATTAACCCAATTGCCCCTCAGACTGTGAGTTTTCGTAAGGGGTGGTAAAAATACTCACGTGGCTGGTTTGTACTATAAATAAACGGGGAATTGGGAAGCCCAACACAACCTGCCTTCTCTGCTCCCAACTTAGCGACCCCCCAAATGCCCGCAGAGTGAGGGGTGTTTGAAAACCTGCATGGCAAAACAGTATATAATAGTCCAAAGTTCACACAACGGTTTAGTGAATCCAAAAGGTACAGTTACGGGAATGGTTACTAGGAATGTACTCTAACCCGAAGCTCGGCGAACAAACGTATG
>NW_026506659.1:0-32117 GCF_026875155.1 Cherax quadricarinatus
CCAAGGATGTAAATTCCTTGGATCAGGAGCCCATTACAGACATCAAGGCGACAAAGAATATCAATTCCTTGGATCAAGGGGCCCACCAAAGCATCAAGGTGCCAAACAAAAACCCCTTTCCTTGGATTTAAGAGCCACTCCCCATCAACCCACTACCCATGAGTGTTAACCTCCCCTCACCCAACAACACACCTCTCTACCCACATTTAAACCTCCCCAACCTCACTCTACCCGCCTCACCCGCTCCACATAACCTCCTACCCGCTCTATATAACTTCTGACGACTCTCCTGAACTTCTCCAGGTCCACAGACTCAGGGAAGCTCCGACACCTTCAAATTCCTCTGCCATCTCCGCCATATTGTTTACATTTTCCCCCTTTCCTAAACATCTTTTGAAAATTTATTTTTTTGTTTATTACTGTAAAATAAAAATGTATTAGTCGTTTCTCTTCATTAAGAATTATTATTAAATAGATTTCATGTATGTGTTTTTGTGTTGTTTTTTTTCGTTAGGAAACAGGCTTTTTTTTGGTAAAAGTATCTTCTTAAAAAAATTATTAGGAATTCATGTTTGTAAAAATTTTTTAAATAATAATAATAATATTACTATTAATCATAGTAATGATTATATTATTATTATAATCAAAAAGAAGCGCTAAAACCACAAGGGCTATACAGCAGTAAAAGATTATAATAATAATAATAAAAAATAATAATAATTTAATAAAAATAATAATAAAAATAATAATAATATAATAATAATAAAAAATAAAAATAATAATAATTAATAATAATAATAATAATATATAATAATAGTAAAATTAATAATCATAATAAAATTATGGTAATATAATAATTATAGTAATACCCGGGTTTATACCTGGAGGCATACCTGGAGGTATAACCCGGGGTATACCTGGAGGTATATCCGGAGTATACCTCGAGGGATAACCCCGAGTATACCTGGGGGTATACCCAGAGTATACCTGGAGGTATACCCAGAGTATACCTGGAGGTATACCCAGAGTATACTGGGGTATACCCAAGTATACCTGGAGGTATATCCAGAGTATACCTGCAAGTCTATCCGGAGTATATTGGAGTATACCGGGAGGTATATAGAGTAAAATGGAGGTATATATAGAGTATACCTGGAGGTATAAGAGAGTAACCTGGAAGTATATTCCGGAGGTGTACCTAGAGCATACCTAGAGGTATTCCAGGTATAGAATATACCTGGAGAGGGTTCAGGGGCCAGTGCCACTGTGGAACGTCCATGACCAGCTGGTGGTGGTCAGGACTGATAAACCCAGATTGTTACTGCTGGCCGCACGTAAAACCAACGTAAAAACCCAAACAGCCTGGTGGTCATGTACTGACTTTGTGTGTCCAGCTCCCTCTTGAAGACAACCAGGGGTCTTGAAGACAGCCAGGGGTTTTGAAGACAACCAGAAGGTTTTGAAGACAACCAGGGGTCTTGAGGACAACCAAGGTTTTGAGGACAACCAGGGGTCTTGAAGACAACCAGAGGTCTTGAAGGACAACCAGGGGTCTTGAAGACAAACAGAGGTCTTGAAGACAACCGGGGGTCTTGAGGATAACCAGAGGTCTGAAGGCAACCGGGGGGTCTTGAGGACAACAGGGGTCTTGAGGACAACCAGGGGTCTTGAGGACAACCAGAGGTCTCGAAGACAACCAGGGGTCTTGAGGACAACCAGAGGTCTTGAAGACAACCCAGGGGTCTTGAAGACAACCAGAGGTCTTGAAGACAACCAGGGGTCTTGAGGACAACAGAGGTCTTGGGAAGACAACCAGGGGTCTTGAAGACAACCAGAGGTCTTGAAGACAACCAGGGGTCTTGAGGACAACCAGAGGTCTTGAAGGCAACCAGGGGTCTTGAGGACAACCAGAGGTCTTGAGGACAACCAGGGGTCTTGAGGACAACCAAGGTCTTGAAGACAACCAGGGGTCTTGAGGACAACCAAGGTTTTGAAGACAACCAGGGGTCTTGAGGACAACCAGAGGTCTTGAAGGCAACCGGGGGTCTTGAGGACAACCAGAGGTCTTGAGGACAACCAGGGGTCTTGAGGACACCAGAGGTCTTGAGGACAACCAGGGGTCTTGAGGACAACCAAGGTCTTGAAGACAACCAGGGTCTTGAGGACAACCAGAGGTCCTTGAGGACAACCAGAGGTCTTGGGACAACCAGGGGTCTTGAGACAACCATCAGTAAAATATTTGGGAATCCCCTTTGCCCCCAACATGTCAGGAGAATTGATAGGGAACAGTGTTAGTAAAAGAAAGCGAATGCCAGACTGAAGTTCCTGTATAGACAAGCACAGTGTCTACCTACTGAGGCTCGCAGGACTCTATTTTCTAGCCCTTATACAATGCCATATGGATTACGCTTGCTCTTCTTGGTACTCTGCCTTGACAAAAAAACTGAAAGATAGGACTGCAAAATCACCCAGAAAAAAAAATCGTAAAAATTCATCCTGGGGCTGGGACCAAGAGAAAATGTAGGCCAGGAGAATTACAGCAGTTGGATATGCTGAATGTTGAAGACAGAGTAAAACAACTGAAGCTAAATCACGTTTATAAAATTGCTCACAAGCAATGTCCAGAATATCTTGCCGTCAATTTGTCAATGGCTGGGAACCAAGCAATCATAGAACTAGGGGGAGAGAGCACAACTTTGTAGTACCCACAGTCAGTGGCCAGGGTTCAAACACCTTTTATTGTACAGCAATAAAGGAATGGAACAGACTACCCGCACATGTCAAAGCCAGTCATAGCGCGAAAACCCGTTCAAGAAGAGTGCCAAAAGGTGTCTGATGACTGTAGCTACAGAAAGGGAGGGGAATGATTTTCTGTTTTTTAGCTTAAAATACTGTAAATTTTACCTTAATTCCTTGTAATGACACTCGTATTGTAGATAGTCTTAATGACCTTGGTGTCGCAGATAGTCTTTTTAGTAGGATAATAAAAATGTTATCTTCATTGTAGAACAATAAAGAAAATATTATAACCTTTATACTATAATAATAAGGTAAAAGGACCCCAATGGAAATAATCACTCTGTCTGACTTTTTGGGTTATCCTAGGTTCTCTACACATATGCTGCTATATATGATAATTCTAAAGTAACTGTATTTGTGTTACCTGAATAAAAATTACTTACTTACTTACTTACTTACTTACTTAACAGAGGTCTTGAAGACAACCAGGGGTCTTGAGGACAACCAGAGGTCTTGAAGACAACCAGGGGTCTTGAGGAAACCAGAGGTCTTGAAGACAACCAGGGGTCTTGAGGACAACCCAAAAGTCTTGAGGACAACCAGGGTCTTGAGACAACCAGAGGTCTTGGGACAAAACCCGGGGGCTTGAAGCAAACCAGAGGTCTTGAGGACAACCAGGGGTCTTGAAGACAACCAGGGGTCTTGAGGACAACCAGGGGTCTTGAAGACAACCAGGGGTCTTGAGGACAACCAGAGGTCTTGAGGACAACCGGGTCTTGAGGACAACCAGGGGTCTTTAGGACAACCAGAGGTCTTGAAGACAACCCGGGGGCTTGAGGACAAAACCAGGGGTCTTGAGGACAACCAGAGGTCTTGAAGACAACCAGGGTCTTGAGGACAACCAGGGGTCTTGAAGACAACCAGGGGTCTGAAGACAACCAGGGGTCTTGAAGGGCAACCAGGGGGCTTGAGGACAACCAGGGGTCTTGAAGACAACCAAGGGTCTTGAGGACAACCAGAGGTCTTGAGGAAAAACCAGGGTCTTGAGGGACAAACAGGGGCTTGAGGACAACCAGAGGTCTTGAAGACAACCAGGGGTCTTGAGGACAACCAGGGGTCTTGAGGACAACCAGAGGTCTTGAAGAAAAACCAGAGGTTTTGAAGAAAACCGGGGGTCTTGAAAAAAACCCCGGGGTTTGAAGACAACCGGGGTCTTGAAGACAACCCCCGGGTTTAAAAGACAACCAGAGGTCTTGAAGACAACCAGGGGTTTGAAAAAAACCCCAGGGCCTTAAAAGACAACCAGAGGTTTTTGAAGACAACCAGGGGTTCTTGAGGACAACCAGGGTCTTGAAGAAAACCCCAGAGGTTTTGGGAAGAAAACCGGGGGGTCTTGAAGAAAAAACCAGGGGTCTTGGACCCCAAGGGGTTTTAAAAGACAACCGAGGCCCTTGGGAAGAAAACCCCGGGGGTTCTTGGGGGAAAACCACGGGTCTTAAAGGGAAACCCAGAGGTCTTGAAGAAAAACCAGGGTTTTTAAAGACAAAACGGGTCTTGAAGACAACCAGGGGTTTTGAAAAACAACCAAAAGGTCTTAAAGAAAAACCAGGGGTCTTGAAAAAAACCACGGGTTTTTAAAGCAACCGGGTTTTTAAAAGACAACCCCCGGGTTTTTGAAGACAACCAGGGGTCTTGAAAAAACCCAAAGGGGTTCTTAAAGACAACCAGGTCTTGAAGACAACCGGGGGTTCTTAAAGACAACCAGAGGCCCTTGAAAACCCAACCAGGGGTTTTTAAAGGGAAAAACCAGGGGTCTTGAAGACAACAAAGGTCTTAAGAAAACCCAGGGGTTTTGGGACCCACGGGGATCTTAAAGACAGTGAAGGATCTTGAAGACAGCCGGGGGTCTATTTTTAACCCCCCTTAAATTTAAACCCTGAGGGGGCAGTTGAACAGTTTTGGGGCCCCTTTGACACTTACATTTTTAATTATCATGTATGTTTCTCCCCTGCTTTCCCAAAGAATAAAAAATAAAGGGGATTCCCAATAAATTCCAGTAATTTAGGTGCTTCTTGGTAATTGTGTGTGCGTGAAAGTTTTCTGTACCTCTCCGGTCGGCAATTAAATCCTGCCCGGAAAGTGGCCATTAATGTTTCAGCAATATTCCAGCCTAGAGAGAACAATGATTTGAAGAGAATCATCATGGGTTGGGGTCCCCATTTTGAAGGGTTTTCAAACGCCCCTATTATCAAATTTTTTTGGGAGGTGTGGTAAAAACGTTGTTGTCTTTAAAAATGAGAAAATTTTTTTTTTTGACCCTTTTTTACTCCCAGGTCCTTCACATTGTTTTTTGCTTATTGGGGTGGTTGGAAATTTTTTTTATAAAAACCCAAAACGGTTTTTTTCATTTAAAGGGCATGGTTTGACTTGTTCCCATTTTTTGTTTTTGTTATGAAGTTTTAATTTTGGGGAAGGCAGCCTTATAACTGATCTCATCTTGCGGGGGTTTTTTTATTTAAAAGTTCTGTTTATGAAAGTGGGGTTATGTTTTATAGTGATGTTTTGTTATTAAACAGGTCCGATCCACCTGTGAGGCCCGGTCCTGGACCATGCCAAGGGGGATTGGCCCCCGGGAAAAAATCCCGGAGGGCTCCTCAGCCCAAAAGGCCCCCGTCTGGGAGCAAAACACTTTCCACCAGTACGTCAACCCTGGGCTCAACTTTAGTCCCCCATGGACCCAGTGGAATCAAGGATCCTTTCCCCCTTTGGGAAACAAGGGCCCCTAATGTAAAATTTTTGGATCCCCCAAAAAAAATTAAAGACCTCAGTGTTAGCAAGGGGCCCCGTTTTAAACAAGGACCATCCCGTGGAAAAAAGGGTTCCCATGGTATCAAAAACCCCCTTAAATTTAAGGGCCCTGATAAAAAAACAAGGATTTACCCTTTGAATAAGGGGCCCAAAAGGGGAAAAAAAGTACTTTGAGTTTTTTGGGGTTATGGTTTGGGAAAATTTACACTAGTTTAAAAATTTTATTTTGGGACCTATAAACCCCCAAAAGCATGGTAAATTAAGTACATGTAACCCTTTTTTAAATATACTTACAGAGTCCCTACCAAATCATGGGGGCCCCTTTTAGGTCCCTTAAAAAGTACAGGACCCCACAAAACAGGGCCCTAAAAAAAAAATCATGGGGGGGCCCCGAACAGTGACGGCAATGTAGGGTGACAATCCCAGGTACCTACGACTGCTAGGGGGAAGGACAGCACGCATAAGGGGACTTACAAACCCAGGTAAACTTTTGCTAGGTGAAACCCGTGACAGCAGGTGTTTAAAAAAAAACACATCCCAATGTTTCCACTGTACCCGGGGGGTTTAAAACCCTGGACCTAGTGTGTAGCTGAGTGTGTTATGCACTACAGTGTTACCTGAGTTTCGAACAGCTCCCTTCGAACAATATGTAATGCCTTTGTAAGTGTATTTTTGGGGGTCTGAAACGGTCTAATTTCATTATTTCCCTTCGGGAACAAAATTTTTTCGGTCGGGATCGAACCTCTTCTGGAACGAATTATGGTGGAAACCCGAGGTCCACTGTAAATACTTAACGGAAGGGCTGGGTAATAAAAATATGGTAAATATTACAAATAAATATCTAGTTTTATTTTCATGACTTTTAAAAAAAAGAAAAACCAATTTAAATACGTATGTCTAATTTTAAATAATAAAACTGTTTAAAATCAGTAATTAATGATCTGTATAATTGTATACAATTATGTATAAATAAAATAATTTATTTAAAGTGGTAGGTTAAATTATATAAAAAAAAAATCCCAATACAACACAGTGGCTTCTAAAATAATAGGAGGGGTTGAATAAGTGAAGAGATTGTTTATGACTTTTTTGAACCCCAGATCCCTCGGGAAACCATGTAATACATGTAATAATGCGTCTCCTCCCGGGCCTTCTTTTACTCCATGACTAAAATAAGACCGGGGTCCCCGTCTGTCTGTTCGAAATTTGATTAAGGCTTTTTCCCGTCAAAAAATTTAAAATTTTAGGAAGAGAGATTAAAAAAACTACAGGAGGGCCCGCTTTTCAGCATTTGCTTTACAGTGTTCCTTTTTCAGTGCTTTGCTCTACAGTGCTTACTTTACAGTGCTTTGTCTACAGTGCTTCACTTTCAGTGCTTTGCTCTACAGCACTTCACTTTACAGTGCCCTTTTCTTTACAGCACTTTGCTTTACAGCACTTTGCTTTTCCACTTTTCTTTACAGCACTTTGCTTTACAGGCTTCACTTTTCAGTGCTTTTCTTTACAGCACTTTCTTTACAGACTTTTCTTTACAGCATTTTCTTTCGACTTCACTTTCAGGCTTTTCTTTACAGCGCTCACTTTACAGCACTTTTTTTACGACTTTGCTTTACAGCACTTTGCTTTTCGCATTTGCTTTACAGATTCACTTTCGCACTTTGCTTTACAGCGTTCACTTTACAGGCTTTGCTTTACAGCACTTTGCTTTCGCCTTTGCTTTACAGCACTTCACTTTACAGTGCTTTGCTTTACAGCGCTTACTTTACAGACTTTGCTTTACAGCACTTTGCTTTACGCACTTTGCTTTACGCATTTTTCTTTTCAGCGCTTCACTTTACAGCACTTTGCTTTACAGCACTTTGCTTTACAGCATTTGCTTTTCGCGCTTCCTTTAAGTGCTTTTCTTACAGCACTTTGCTTTACAGCATTTGCTTTACAGCACTTTTCTTTAAGCACTTTTCTTTACGCGCTTCACTTTACAGGCTTCACTTTACAGTGCTTTTTCTCACGTGCTTCACTTAAGGATTTCGCTTTTTCATTTCTTTTTTACAGACTTTGCTTTTCAGCGCTTACTTTACAGTGCTTTGCTTTACAGCACTTTGCTTTACAGGCTTCCTTTAAGTGCTTTGCGTTTCAGCACTTTGCTTTTCAGCGCTTCCTTTTCAGTGCTTTGCGTTCAGCACTTTGCTATAATGGTTTGCTCTACGTGCTTCATTTACAGCACTTTGCCTACGCGCTTCATTTACAGCATTTGCTTACAGCCTTCATTTACGCACTTTGCTCTACAGTGCTTCACTTTACAGATTTCTTTACAGTGCTTCACTTTACGCCTTTGCTCACAGGTTTACTTTTCAGTGCTTTGCTCTACAGTGCTTATTTACAGTGCTTTTCCTACAGTCTTCATTTTATGGCATTTTGCTAAAGCAGTTTTTTTTTTTTAAATATTTTCATTTTTCATTTATTCAGACTTCCTCAATAAATTTTCACCTCTCACTATACAGTAAGGACGAACATACTTAAACTAAGTAATGTGTGTAACTTATATAAATTTTTTGGCCAAGCATAGTGATCATTTAATATATGATAAATTAAAATATTATCGGGCTTTTATAGCTTTTTAAAGTGAAAAAAAAAAGGGGTTGTTTTATTTTACAGCAACTTTCGCTTTACAATGGAATCTAACTTGCTGTATAAGCAGGGCCTTACAGTAGCCTGGAACCTAATCTGCTGTATAAGCAGGGCCTTACAGTAGCCTGGAACCTAACCTGCTGTATAAGCAGGGCCTTACAGTAGCCTGGAACCTAACCTGCTGTATAAGCAAGGCCCTACAGAAGCTGGAACCTAACCTGCTGTATAAGTGGGGCCCTACAGTAGCCTGGAACCTAACTTGCTGTATAAGCAGGGCCTTACAGTAGCCTGGAACCTAACCTGCTGTATAAGCAGGGCCCTACAGTAGCCCTGAACCTAACCTGCTGTATAAGCAGGGCCCTACAGTAGCCTGGAACCTAACCTGCTGTATAAGCAGGGCCCTACAGTAGCCTGGAACTAACCTGCTGTATAAGCAGGGCCCTACAGTAGCCTGGAACCTAACCTGCTGTATAAGCAGGGCCCTACAGTAGCCTGGAACCTAACTTGCTGTATAAGCAGGGCCCTACAGTAGCCTGGAACCTAACTTGCTGTATAAGCAGGGCCTTACAGTAGCCTGGAACCTAACCTGCTGTATAAGCAGGGCCCTACAGTAGCCTGGAACCTAACCTGTTGTATAAGCAGGGCCCTACAGTAGCCTGGAACCTAACCTGCTGTATAAGCAGGGCCCTACAGTAGCCTGGAACCTAACCTGCTGTATAAGCAGGCCCCTACAGTAGCCTGGAACCTAACCTGCTGTATAAGCAGGGCCTTACAGTAGCCTGGAACCTAACCTGCTGTATAAGCAGGGCCTTACAGTAGCCTGGAACCTAACCTGCTGTATAAGCAGGGCCCTACAGTAGCCTGGAACCTAACCTGCTGTATAAGCAGGGCCTTACAGTAGCCTGGAACCTAACCTGCTGTATAAGCAGGGCCTTACAGTAGCCTGGAACCTAACCTGCTGTATAAGCAGGGCCTTACAGTAGCCTGGAACCTAACCTGCTGTATAAGCAGGGCCTTACAGTAGCCTGGAACCTAACCTGCTGTATAAGCAGGGCCCTACAGTAGCCTGGAACCTAACCTGCTGTATAAGCAGGGCCTTACAGTAGCCTGGAACCTAACCTGCTGTATAAGCAGGCCCCTACAGTAGCCTGGAACCTAACCTGCTGTATAAGCAGGGCCTTACAGTAGCCTGAAACCTAACCTGCTGTATAAGCAGGGCCCTACAGTAGCCTGGAAACTAACCTGCTGTATAAGCAGGCCCCTATAGTAGCCCTGAACCTAACCTGCTGTATAAGCAGGGCCTTACAGTAGCCTGGAACCTAACCTGCTGTATAAGCAGGCCCCTATAGTAGCCCTGAACCTAACTGCTGTATAAGCAGGGCCTTACAGTAGCTGGAACCTAACTGCTGTATAAGCAGGGCCTTACAGTAGCCTGGAACCTAACCTGCTGTATAAGCAGGGCCCTACAGTAGCCTGGAACCTAACTTGCTGTATAAGCAGGACCCTACAGTACCCTGGAACCTAACCTGCTGTATAAGCAGGGCCCTAGAGTAGCCTGGAATCTAACCTGCTGTATAAGCAGGGCCCTACAGTAGCCTGGAACCTAACCTGCTGTATAAGCAGGGCCCTACAGTAGCCTGGAACCTAACCTGCTGTATAAGCAGGCCCCTATAGTAGCCCTGAACCTAACCTACTGTATAAGCAGGGCCCTACAGTAGCCTGGAACCTAACCTGCTGTATAAGCAGAGCCCTACAGTAGCCTGGAACCTAACCTGCTGTATATGCAGGGCCTTACAGTAGCCTGGAACCTAACCTGCTGTATAAGCAGGGCCCTACAGTAGCCTGGAACCTAACCTGCTGTATAAGCAGGGCCCTGCAGTAGCCTGGAACCTAACCTGCTGTATAAGCAGGGCCCTGCAGTAGCCTGGAACCTAACCTGCTATATATGCAGGGCCCTACAGAAGCTGGAACCTAACCAACGGTGGCCCGGTGGCCCGGTGGCCTGGTGGCTAAAGCTCCCGCTTCACACACGGAGGGCCCGGGTTCGATTCCCGGCGGGTGGAAACATTTCGACACGTTTCCTTACACCTGTTGTCCTGTTCACCTAGCAGCAAATAGGTACCTGGGTGTTAGTCGACTGGTGTGGGTCGCATCCTGGGGGACAAGATTAAGGACCCCAATGGAAATAAGTTAGACAGTCCTCGATGACGCACTGACTTTCTTGGGTTATCCAGGGTGGCTAACCCTCCGGGGTTAAAAATCCGAACGAAATCTTATCTTATCTTACCTGCTGTATAAGCAGGGCCCTACAGTAGCCTGGAACCTAACCTGCTGTATAATCAGGGCCCTACAGTAGCCTGGAACCTAACCTGCTGTATAAGCAGGGCCCTACAGTAGCCTGGAACCTAACCTGCTGTATAAACAGGGCCCTACAGTAGCCTGGAACCTAACCTGCTGTATAAACAGGGCCCTCCTGTATACATACACCCATCCATCCATATACAGTGGACCCCCGCATAACGATTACCTCCGAATGTGACCAATTATGTAAGTGTATTTATGTAAGTGCGTTTGTACGTGTATGTTTGGGGGTCTGAAATGGACTAATCTACTTCACAATATTTCTTATGGGAACAAATTCGGTCAGTACTGGCACCTGAACATACTTCTGGAGTGAATAAATATCGTTAACCGGGGGTCCACTGAACACATACATATACAATCAAGTACAGTTTTGACTCAGATATTTTCAGTCTGATCATGACCCTCCTCAGGTCTTGAGCAGACTGAAAATACTCATTATTTTTATACTGTTGTACATAGGCTCCTTGAATGTAATGTATCACCCATACGAGTCGTACAATATGCTGTATACAATACAGTGGACCCCCGGATAACGATCAGCTCCCAACTCGACCAATTATGCAAGTTTATTTTTTAAGTGCTTTTGTAGGTGTATTTTTAGGGGTCTGAAATGGACTAATCTAATTCACAATATTTCTTATGGGAACAAATTCAGTCTATAACGGCACCCAAACAGACTTCTGGATTGAAATAATATCGTTAAGCGGGGGTCCACTGTATATGGTATTTATACTTTGTAATCTATTCCTGCTGACTCTTAATCAAAATTAAGTATAAATAAATTATACTTATGATAATTTAAAAATGAGAGTAATATTTCTGATGCTCCAATAATAATTTTAAAACAAATACGTATTAATATTTCTCATGTTTCGTTAATAATAAAAAATAATTTGAAAATAAATAATATTTCTGTTGCTCTATTAATGAAGTTTTTCATACAGAAATTTTTGGGATAATTCATTCCTTGGGATCATTATACATTTTTCTTTTTTGTCTTGATGATAATTAACCATGTTATATATGTACAGTGGAACCTCAAAAATCGAACCGCTCCCAACACGACCAATTATGTAAGCGTATTTTTGTAAGTGCTTTTATAAGTGTATTTTTGAGGGTCTGAAATGGACTAATCTAATATACATTATTCCTGATGGGAATAAATTCATTTGGTAAAGGCACTCGAACAGCCTTCTGGACAAAGAAGTTCGATATTTGGGGTTTCCCATGTATGTAAAATGCCCAAAAATTTTTAATGCCACAAATGTTACTTAATCAATAAATATAAAAAATAATAAAATATTCAGTAATTATCAACAATAATTAAATAAAAAGTATTTGTTTTTTTATTCCCCCTTAATAGATTTAGTTACATTGCATGAAATATTGGCCACCATCTTGCCTTAATTTTCCCAAAATCACAAAAAAACCGCACACAGGAGAGGGGAAACTTACAGATGTTTTGGTCCAACTTGGCCATCAACAAGTTGGCCCCAAAATGTAAGTTTTTTTCCTTATGGCGGGTTATTTGGTATTTTTCCCGTCACGGTACAGTAAGTTCCCAACTACAAACACTTTGAGAATCTTCCCGTTTTGGTTTATTATTCATTCTGTGTAAAATAATTTTTTATGTTATCAAAATTTGGTAATACTATTGTAATACGAAGGTCCCCAATGTGTTTGTAATTCAAAGGACTTCTTGTACTGTGATTTTTTTCCCCTTGTTTTACAAATTTCTAACTGAAGTGCAAAAATTAAATCAGGGGAAACTTACACAAAAAATGGTTTTGGAAAAAACGGAAAATTTTGCGTTTTCCATCCGAGGTGCTTCCAAGGCGGCTCAGACTGAGAATAAAATCACAGTCCTTTCTGCACTGTTTTTGTCTTCGTGTGAGTTTCCCAATTCACTGATAAGTGTCGACTCTTTTTGAGCCTTATGTGCATTGATGATGAATTAGCCCAAAGTGCAACTCAAGGTTATGTAGCCCCTTTACCAAGACGATACCAGATGTTGATATTTTTAAATTTAGACACACGTGCAATATAAAGGGTATCTGTAGATGTTTTCCCCAAAGTAGATCCCCAGATTTTTTTCACATGTGTTTAACTAGAAAATATGAAACACCCAGGATCTTGTAAATTTTTACCAAGCGTCCCGATATTTACGTCTCAAATTCTCATTTTGTCGGTTTTGAATCCACAGATATTTAAGATATGTTTAAATTTTTACTCCCCACAAAAAAACGTTTGGTATGCGGGAGCACCCCATGTTCGTACATGTGCTTCAGCAAGATAGTGATACCTGTATACCTGGAGGGTGGTACTAGGTATACGGGGGTTTGACCCACCACCAGGGTTGGTCTGGACCGTGCCACAGGGGGGTTGCCCTGGACACCCCTCCAGGTATAAACTTTTTGCTGGTCACTTTAAAAGTTGTTAGTAATACTTCGTGGACCCCCGCTTAAAAGTCACCTCCAAATGCGCCCAAATTTGTAAGTGTTTTATGTAAAGTGGTTTGTACGTGTATGTTTGGGGGTCTGAAATGGCTAATCTACTTCACAATAGTCCTTTATGGGAAAAAATTGGGTCGTCTGGCACCTGAACATACTCGGGAAATAAAAAATTCGTTAACCGGGGATCCACTGTTTATGAACCCAAATATTATTTTGCTGTGGGCAGTAAATTTTTTTTAATACATATAAGAATATATTTAAATAGATTTCCCCCTATTTTAAAAAATATTTAAGTTTAAACAAAAGTGCCGCTCCTTTTAGCATAATTTTTTCCCCTGTAAGTTGAGTCCAAGACTATACTACGATAGATTGTTCAGGTATTAAATATTGTAAGAGGGTTACGTATTGCAATTTTCCCAAACTTTGCTGTATTTTATTCCATTATGAAAAATTTTTTGTGATCCTAAGGTCCATTTCAAATTATTTTGTATTGTTCCAAAAATCCCATATATTGTTAAACAAACCCTACTAATTTTCCCACAAATCCACTTTTTTTTCCCACAAATTGTACATTGTTCCAAAAATCTGTATGTTTTTCCCACAAATCTTTTATATTGTTCCAAAAAATCGCTATATTGTTCCCAAATTGCTATATTGTTCCAAAAAATTGATATTGTTCCAAAATTGCTATATTGTTCCCCAAATCTGCTATTTGCCCCAAAATTGCTATATTGTTCACAAATTGCTATATTGTTTACAAAATTGCTTATTATTCCACAAATTGCTTATTGTTCCAAAAATTGTTTTAATTGTCCCACAAATCTGCTTAATTGTTCCAAAATCTGCTATTTGTTCCAAATTTTCCACTATGTTTTTCCCAAAACCCGCTATTTTGTTCCACAAATTGCTATATTATTCCACAAATCTGCTTATTGTTCTACAAAATCTTTTTGTTCCAAATCTCTTTATTTTATCAAGAAGTGGTACAGCCCGCTCTTTAAATTGGGAACAGTACGTTTTTTGGGGCTTAAGTAACCGGGGTTTAAATTTTTAAATTATTAGTGTCAAGCCCATTACTAAAGAATTTTTTTTTATCACTAATTCTGCTATTTTTGGCCCAAAAGAAAAAAAAAAATTTTTTTTCCCAAAAAAAAAGGGGGCCCCCAAGTTAAAATATGATCAATAATAAAAATTTAAAAAAAATTTAAAGAAATTGGGGACCACAAAAAAGTTAATAACATAAATGCAAATCACGGACCGGGTGGGGTTTGAACCTTGGTGAAAGAGTTTTAGACTCTGGATTAAAATCCCCCCGGGGTCTGGGGTGTGAGTGGAGAGGGCAGCACTGCAGCCCGAGCTTCTTTGAAAAAAGCTTACTGTATTTGGGGTTCAGAGCATGTCAACAGGCGTTATGCGGGCTGCCTTTGGGGTTTGCGTGCAGCCAGCAGAAACGCGGGGTTTCTAGGTTGATCCACCGGGGAAAGGCCTGGTAAAGACCGGGGCGGGGGCGTTGCCCCCGGAACTCTCTCCAGGTAAAACTCAGGTATAAGTGAGCTTGTAAGACTTGTTTTAGTTTCAATGGCTCGGCATCGGACGTAATGGGAAAAGGCTACAGCCCCCCCCCCACCCCCAAAACTTAAAGTCCCGTCGTGCCCTTCAGTTTATAGGACCCCAGACTGGTTTTTGGGAGATTTTAGGGAAACAAAACATTGTTAATAAGCCACAAAATATGGTAATACTATATATTACATGTATGTAAAATTTTTAAAAGGGGGGGGGGAAAAGGGGGAAGCCTTGGAAAGGCCTCAGTCAGATGACCAAAAGCTCCAGCTGTGGGTCTCATGTGATTAAGACAGGTCAACAAAACACTTGCCCTGTTTTCCGAAAAACTTTCCTAAACTAAAAATTTAAACCTACCTTACCTTACCTGATAACTAATCAAAACTACTTTCCCTAACCTAACTAATTAACCTAACCTAAAAAAAAGCTCCAGCTGTGGGTTCATGTGTTTAAAGCCAGCATCAAAAAAACATTGTCTTGTTTTCTGACAAACTTTATTAACCTCCCAAATCTAACCTAAGTTACCTCCCCCAAATCTAACCAAACTAACTTCACTTTACCTAACCTAACCTACCAAAAGCCTGTGTGGTATTATATAACTAAGACCGCTTAAAGAAATACTTGTCCTGTTTCCTGATAAACTTTACCTGCCCCTGGCTTCTTATTTAAAAAATTACTCAAAGGGATCTTTGAAAAATGCAACCCCTTCTTTGAAAAGCAAGTCAAAAGGAAGGAGGAAAAACTAAATACGTATTTTTTTTTTTCTTTTTTATCTATGATTGTGAGTCTGATTCCCCCCACCCATTTTTGATTTTTTTCCCGATTGTGTTATTGCAATTTCCTGAGTCTTCAAATTACAACATAAAATGAAAACATTTTTGTTAAAATTAAAACCCCCAAACATGAACTGATGTGCTACCAACCCAGTAGGGGGTATAGTACGGGACCCCCAGTTTACGACAGTCCCAATGTGACCAATTATGTTAGTGTATTTAGTTGTGCGTTTGTATGTGTATGTTTGGGGGTTGAAATGGACTAATCTAATTAAAATAGTTTCCTTAGGGGGAGAAAATTCGGTCAGAAACTGGAGTGAACATACTTCTGGAATAAAATAATATAAAAAAGGGGGCCCCTTTGTATTGCCCAGGGCATGCAGAGCAAAGGATTTATGTGCAGCTTGGGAACCCTTTGAGTTATCATTTTTTAAAATTTTTAGTAATGTTAGAAAAGAACTTTCCTCTGAAACCCTGGTGTCGAAAGGGGCGACAAAAACCCAGGAGAAAGGGTGTTTGAAACCCCCAAAATAATGTTAATTTTGGGAACAAGGTGAGTAGCCCCCAAATAAACTGTTAAATCCCAGGAGGAAGGTGTAGTATTCCCCAAATAAACTGTTAAATGTTGGGAAAAAGGTGCTAGTAACACCCAAATAAATGTTAATTTTGGGAAAAAGGTGCTGTAACACTTTCCGTATAAATTAAAAATTTAGGAGCAATTGCTAGTAGCTTCTGTATAAATTTATAAACATGAAATCTTTCTGGGTCACCCTCCTCGGGGGAAATGATAATAAAAAATATTTTAAAAAGGTATGTCAACATAAACAATATAACAATGTTTTAAAATTTCAGCAGGACACTTTTTCAAGCATTTTACCTGTGATGGTATGGAAATCATTGAAGAAAGTAGACCCCAAAAACATTATACATTGAAAGGCCAGAGTAATTTAGCCAATTCATTCCTTGCTCATTAAAAATACATAATTTTTTTTATTGTTTTTTTTTTTATTAGCAATAACTGTCTCTCCCCAAGGCAGGGTGGCCCAAAAAGAAAAACTTTCATCCTTCACTCCATCATGTCTTGCCAGGGGCACACTTACATACATTTTAAAAAATGAAAACTTAACACCCCTTTCTTCAGGTGCAGCACGTAATTCCATCCCAGGACTCAAGTCCAGCCCTGCCGGTTTCCCTAAACCCCTTCTAATTTTACTTTGCTAAATTTTCCAACGACGTCAAGTCCTAAAACCATTTGTCTTCATTCGCTCCTATCAAAACGCTCAGATGCTGCGGGAAATTTTAAACCCCCTCGCACACAAAAACCCCCTTTACCCCCCCCCTAACCTAAAATAATAATAAAAATAATAAAAATAAAAATTTTGGGCTTTTGGGGAGGGATATGTTTGTTCTTTATCGATTGCTTCAAAAATTTTTGTTTTCTGGACCTCTGAAAAAAAACAGTGATAAGTGTGAGTGTGGTGAAAGTTTGAATGATGATGAAAGTATTTTCTTTTTGGGGGTTTTTTCTTTCTTTTTTGGGTCACCCTGCCTAGGGGGGCCCCCTGCCCGGTGGGTTACCCTGCCTCGGTGGGAGCGCCGACTTGTTGAAAAAAAAAAAAAAAAAATAATAATAAAAATAATTTTTATAATAATCGTCTTTTTTTACCATTAATGATAAATTATGCAGCCCACAGGACTAAATGTTTTATTATACAAAAAGCCCTGGTTATGCAGGTTTCCTGAAACCTTAGGGTAGTCCCCGGATGCCCTCATACCAGTCCCCTAATACCCAGGTACCTACTTACTGAAGGTGAACAAGTACAGCAGGTGTCTTAAGGAAACACATCTAATGTTTGCACCTATTTACTTTTGGAATATAGGAAATTTACTTTAGTAATTTATACGGAAAAAGGGTTTTTAAACCCCATTACGTGGACCTGGTTTAACGATATTTTTTACCCCAGAAGTTGTTGGGTCCCGTATGACCGAATTTTTCCAAAGAAATATCGTGAGTAGATTAGTCCTTTAGCCCCCAAAAACATAAGTAAAAAATGCATTACATAAACCATTACAAAATTTGGGTTTCGCATTCGGGGTGTTTGATGGGGGGTCCATGTAAAAGTTTTCACACAATAGGTACTGGGCCCCCGTCCCCATTGAAAAAAAAAAATTTCTTTTTACGCAGGGAATGTTGGGAAAAAAAAATGTATCATTTATATGACAAAGAAAATATTCTCCCAAAATTTATGGAAAAAAGTCACCTAGTGTACCCCAAAGAGTGTATACTACTGAATTTGTAAAAAATGTGTTACCCGTGTATACTACTGTAATAACTAGGTACCCCAGAGTGATACAATAACCATTTTACACCCAGAGTATTACTGTAGTAATAGTTACACTCAGAGTATATACTGTAATATGTAGCTAAATACACCGGACTATATGCAAAAAATAAATTTTTATACACACCAGAATAAAATACTATAATACTGCATCAACTTCTATATAGATCATCATTTTGGGCTTAAGGTTCAGAATACATTAATATGCAATGCTCCAGTGCATCTAATAAATCTCTCAATAAAAAAAATAAATAACTGTCGACAAAAAAAGGCTGGGTAAATTTTTAAGGGATGATGATGTGGTGTATTATATTTTTGTAAAAAGTTTTCTAATTTTTTTTCCCGCCAAAAATTTTCCCTTCTTGGAAGAGTGTCCCGTAAGGGGATAATTTATTATGAAAAAATCTAGAATACAGTTAAAGGTCACAGGAATAAAATTTTTAATACAGTAAACCCTTTGGTATATGGGAACTTTGATCAGAAATTTGATGTGAAAGAAATTAGTCCAAAAAAAATAGGTTCCAACCCCCGGCCTGGAGTTTTCGGCCACCCGCCCTGAGTTTGACAGGCAAAATCCGCTATGTTTAAAAAATGCATTAAAATTTCCCTTTTTTTTAAAATGTTTATTTCAGTGTATCTGTAAAATTTTCTGCCAGTACTATATTAATTAGAGTAGGACTACCCTATCCGCAGGTCCCGGGTTTCTGCAGCTAACCCCTTTCCCAAAATTTAACTTTTAAAAATTTTCTTAAAAATGCTCAAAAGTGGGGAAAGTGGAGCCTTCAAAGCCTAAGAGAAGTTGAAGTGCTTCCCATCAGTGAAAAAATTTTTCATGGTATGTATATAAAGAAAAATGTTATAGGGTTTGGGGTAGGTTTTGGAAAGTATCACCCCCCGATAAGGGCGACTACTCTGGCTAACACTTTATTCTTTTCTGTGTTTTTAAAAATTATTTTGTTTAAAAGACACTCGGAATCTCGTTATTGAAATAATGTGGGTAAATTTTCCCAAAAGTATTAGGAAAAAAGGACCTGAGCGACTAGCATGGCAGTTTTTTGTGGCAATGTTTCACTCTCAGGGGCTTTAAATTGTTCCCCGAATGTTGTCCGATAAAAGTCACATAAGTCGCACATGCATCTTTTTTTCCCCAAAAATCCCTTTTTTCAATAAGTCCTTAAAAGAAAATTCTGAACATGTAAATGTTTGGGTTTACTGTAGTTTGTTTTACGGTGGGTTTATGTATATCATTTAAAATAAATTGAATAGTGATGTTCAAGCGTTAAAGGAAAGTCTGCCTTCAAGAGAAGTTTTTCCCGTTTGAAATGGTAGTGTTTTCCAGTCACATTTAAAATGGATGATGGTTCTTTAAGTTTGGACTCGACGGGAAGGGAAAATCCCCCGGGGGAGGGGTTCAGCAGCTGTTCTCCGTTGTAAACTCCAGTCTATAATGTGTTAAGACAGGAAATTTTGTTAATGCTTATATATTATTGTAATAATAATAGTAATAGTAATAATAAAAATAATAAAAGAAATGATAATTAAAAATAGTAATAAAATAATAAAATGTAACAACAACAAAACCAAAAAACAACACAATAATAATAAAAATAAAATAATATAATAATATTATTATTATTACTGTTATTTTTTTTTCAGCATGTAGGTTTGTCAGTGATGGATGACTTTTTAAAAATGCACACAGAAAGCCAATAATCCTATAGTAACTGCCATTACTACATGCTAGTCGTGGTGTCTACAGGGGGGGGGTTCTTTTTTCCTTTTTTTTCCCGGCCTAAATTGTTGGCGGGGTCAGGGTACACCCCAGAGCCCCAAAAAAGGTAACAAATGGCCCAAAAAAGTGTACGCTACATAAGAGAAAAATCCTCTTTTTTTTTGCCTGTTATTGATTCAGAGTAAAAAAATAAGCCCTTTTAGGGAAAAAACATTGATTTTGTGTGTGATAGATGATTTTTCAGGATTGAGGCAAAAGGGAAAAGTAAGATCGATTTTCCCAGATGTTACTTACTCAAGGTCAAATAGAACCCGCATTTTTTAATATGCAATTTTTTTCTTTATTTTTAAGTTTTTTTTTTTTTTGTTTGAATAGAATAAAATTTTTGGGTTGTTGCGTATCAAAGTGGAATATGAGTTATATTTCCCCAATATTGCTATGTTATTAATTTTTTTTTTTTTTATCACATGGCCGATTCCCCCCAAGGGGAGGGGGCCCACCAAGGCAGGGTGGTCCACCAAGGAGGGTGGTCCACCAAGGGAGGGTGGCCACCGGAGGGTGGTCCACCAAGGCAGGGGGGGCCCACCCAAAGGGGAGGGTGGTCCCCAAAGGGGGTGGTTTCCCCAAGGCAGGGGGGGGCCCACCCAAGGGGGGTGGCCGAAAAAGAAAAAAATTTTACCATCATTCACTCCCTCACTGTCTTTGCCCGAAAGGGTCTTTAATACAGTTTTTAAAAATGGGAAATTAAAAACCCCCCCTTCAGAGTGCGGGGAATTACTTCCCTCTCCGGACTCAAAATCCCGGCCCCGCCGGTTTCCCGAACCCCTTATAAAAGTTTATTTGCCCCACTCCCAAAAGCACGTCAAGTATTAAAAACTTTTGCTCATTTTTTCCTATCAACACGCTCACGCAGCCGCTGGAAGTCCAAGCCCCGCACACAAAACCCCCTTTACCCCCCCCCCCAACCTTTCCCAGGCTGACCCCACCCTGCCTTCCTTCATACGGCTGATACATCTTGAAGTTTTCTGTTTTGCTCCTTCTCTTACATGTTGCACCTCAACAACCTTCCCAGCCCTCGGACACAGTTTTGGAATCCCGCACCTCCCCCAAAATTCCCCAAATACGAAAATTTCTGCTTTTTTACCCCCACATTGCCCTCAGAATGACATCTCCACTGCCCCCGCCTTCTCCTCGCTGCAAATTCATCACCATGCTTTACACCCCTATAAGGTGTTGGTAAAATATAACTTACATTCCCTCTTTGCCCCCAAGGACCCAAAATTCTTTGTCTCAAAGACTCCTAAATGCACCCCTACCCTTTTCCCTCTCAATTTTTTATATTACCTATCCCTTTATAGACCCTAGCTGACCGTCCACTCCCAAAAATCTGAATACATTCACTTCCTCCATCTTTTCCCCCAATCTGATATCCAATCTTTCAGCACCTAATATTTTTTTTATCCTATAACCTTTCTTTTCCCGTATTCATTTTAATTTTCTTTTTTGCACACCTACCAAAATTTTCCCCCAATCCTGCAATTCTCTTCAGAAATTTCCCAAGGGCCCGTGTCTTGCAAAGAGCAACTGTACAACTCCCCTTTTTGTGTGATTTTTTATCTTTTAACTCCCCGCCTCTTGTCAAGACCCCCGCATTTATTCTCTTACAACCCATCAATAAAATATTAAACAACCAGGTGACTCAACATCCTTGTCTAAGGCCACTTTTCTGGGGAAAAAAACCCTCTTTTAGTCTCTAACTTGAGCCTCACTATCCTCGTAAAAACTTTCCTGCTTTTTAGTAACCTACCCCCTACACCTACCCCGCAAAATTTTGCCACATTGCCCCCTATCCACCTGCATACGCCTTTTCCAAAAACCTAAATTTCCCCAAAACCCCTTTAGCCTTACCAAATAGTTCTTATTGTTTCACTGTAAACACGGCCACACCCCCTACCCTTTTTAAAGCCTCCCTTTTTCATCTGCTATTCTATTCTCAGCTTATTTTAAATTTTTTCAATAAAACCTACCTCACTTTTCCAGGTTTAAATCAAAAGACTTATCCCCTATAATTTTTGCACTTTTTTTTGTCCCTTTTCCTTTATCAAAAAAATATATGCTCTCTGCCAAACCCTAGGTACCTTACCCTTTCCATAATTTTTTAAATAATTGCACCCAACCACTCCAAAACTTTCCCCCACCGCTTTTAACATTTTTTTCTTTATCCCTCAATCCCGGCTGCCTTACCCCCTTTTCATTTTACCTATGCCTCACGAATTCCCCCACACTCAAACGGCTCTTTTCACTTTTCAAGATGTTATTCCTCCTTTTCCCCTTTCACGAAATCCAGCTTCCTATTTCATAAAATTTAAAAATTCCTCAAAATATTCCCTCCCCTTCCCAATACCTCAACCCCCATTTTTAAAAACTCTCCTCTCTATTTTTAAGACAAATCCATTTGTTCTCTAGGGTTTTTAATTTTTAATCTCATCCAAAAATTTTTTTTTTTTCAACAAAATTTGTTGATTAAAATCTCCCCACCTCTATTTGCTCTCTTTTTACATTGCTTCACCATCTCTTAACCTCTCTCTTTTTCTCATATACTCTTCCCCCCTTGATATTTACTTTTTAAAAACTTTCTATGCAATCTTTTCCCTTTTACTCCTTTTAAATCTCATTCCACCAATCGTCCTTTCCCTCTCGCACCCCCTTTTTTGTAAACAAATTCTTGAACACTCTAAAATACATTTTTAAACCTACCCCATACCTCTTCGCCCCCTTGCCTATGCTCTCATTAGCCCTTTTATCCTCCAATAGCTGTTTATTCTTTCCAACTGCCTCCCCTTTTAGTTTATAAACCTTACCTCTCTCTTCCCCGTGCTTCTATTCTCTTGTATCCCCTCTACCTTTTACTTCAGTGTTGCTACAAATAGAAAGTGATTTGATATTTTTGTGGCCCCTTTAAAACATGTACCCCCTGAAATCTAGTCAAACAGTCTTTTATCTACCAAAACATACCCAAAAAACTACTGTCATTTCGCCCCACATCATTCTTTTATATTTTTTATCCTATTTTTTAAAAAAATGTATTATATAACTAACCCCCTTCTATACAAAGTTCAATCAAAGGGTCCCATTATCATTTACACTGGCACCCCAAACTTACCTACCACCCCTCTCTAAAAGTTTCTCCTACTTTAGCATTCGGTCCCCTCCACAATTACTCTCTCACTTTGGGTTTAAAGGTCCTAACTTTTACTTAACATCTCCAAAATCTTCTCTCTCCCCTGCATTTTCCCCTCTTCTCCCGGTGCATACACGTTATTATGACCCCTTCTCGATCCCAAACCTTTTTCTTTAACCCCATAATTTTGCATTTACATATTCTATTTCTTTTCTCCTTCCTAACTGTATTTTAACATTATGCTACCCCCTTTCCTTGCTTTAACTCTCTCAGATACTCCAGATTTAATCCCATTTATTTCCCCCCCCGAAAAATCCCCTACTAACAGAACACAGAGATAGTGTCAACAGAGTAAAGTCCGAGGCAGTCGGTGAAAAAATCGTTCCACAAACAAAAGTACTCGCTTCCCCCCCCTTGCCCATCCTCATATCCCACATAACAAGGATGTCGCACAGCACCTGTTTCCTTTGCAGTGCACCCCAATCTGCGACAGTGTTTCCATTGGGAGACTGCAAAGCTCCAGGCTGACATAAACAATCTTTCAGTGGGCTGCAGAAAAAAAATATGAAGTTTTAAAGATGGAAAATTTTAAATTACAGATATGGTAAACATGAGGAAATTAAATCTTATAGGGTACAAAAAAAAATTCTGGCCCCCCCAAAAAAAAGTGAAAAAACCAAAAAGTCAAAGATGGGAGTGATCTTTTTCGGGGATCTCACCTTCAAGGCCATAAAATTGTATCAAACGCCTTTTCTAGAAAAATGCAGGAGGATAATGAGAACCTTCAAAAAAAGGGAGGCCAAGCCATGATGCACTTTAGGTAACTTGTTCTTTAGGCTGGAATATTTTGCACACTAAAAACCTTTTAAGGAGGGAAATTTTTCCGACCAAAAAATGTACAGAGAAAATTTTACGGCGGCATAACGGAGATAAAACACCTCAAATTTTTGGGAGCGCTTGAGTTCCTAAACCTGATTCCCTGGAACGCAGGGGGGAGGAAAACATGATTTATACACTGGAAAATTTCCCAGGGGACTAGTACCCCAACTTGCACAGAAAAACACTCCTACGAAAAACAAAAGACTTGGCAGACGAACACCACCCCAATGAAAAGCGGGGGGGTCACTGCGTTAAAGAGCCATAAATAGTGTCAGGGGCCGAGACTGTTTAACTACCCCCCAGCACACATAAAGGGGGATTACCAACGACCCCCCGGCAGTCTTCAAGCTGGCACGGCAAGCACCTAAAGTCGTTCCGGGTCCCGGGCTGTGGCTGTCGTTGGTTTGCGTGCAGCCAGCAGCAACGCCGGTTGATCAGGGTCTATCCCCCAGGAGGCCCGGTCACAGACCGGGCCAGGGGGGGTTGACCCCCGGAAATCTCTCCAGGTAAACTGGCCCCCATTTTTCCTTTTAAAGGAAAAATTTAAAAAATTTCCTGAAAATAAATTTTTTTTTTTTTAAGTTTTTTTTTTTTCATTTTTAAAAAAAATTGGATCTTTTGGACCAATTTAAATTGGTTTATTTTTCCCTAATTTTAGAAAAAATTTTTTTTTAATAAATTGGGGAAGGATTTCCGTTTTTTTTATGGCCCTTAAAGCCAGCAGTTACATTTCGCATTTTTTAAATGGCGGGATATGCGAACTTTTTACCCCCCAATCCCCCCCCCTTTGGGTTTTTGGGGGCACCAAAAAGCCCGGGTGCCCCCCCCTAAAAAGCCCGCTAACGGAAAAAACCCAAATATTGCCGCAAAAAATTAAATTTTTCAAACCTTTTTTTTGATCTTTATAAAACTGACCCCTTTGATTACGAACCCCAAAATTACTTTAAAAAAATTTTTTTGAACCTGCCCAAAACTTTTTAACGTTTTCCCAACCGGTTAAAACCAAAAATTAATTCCCGCCAAGGGGGAAGGCACTCCACAATTTTTTTAAAGGAATTAAAATTTTAAAAAGGGGTGCAAGGGGAATTTAAAGAAAAATTCCCAATAAAAAACTAGCCAAAAAAATTTCCTGGGACCAGGGTTTCGGGGGTCACGCCCCGCGGCCCGGTTTTGGCCCGGTTTGGGGGGTTCAGGCCCCTGTAAACCGGGTGTTCCTTGGCGGACAAACCAACTTCCCATTCCCATCGGGAATACTTTTGCTTTCCTTCCACCCTTAAGATCCGGGGGTTTTGTTTTCCCCCTTTGTATGCTAGGAGAAAAGTTCGGGCCCTGCCATTTAGGCCTTAATTAGGCCCCCTGTTTTCGGGGGGAGGTTCTTTTCCAAATCTTTTGCTTTGAGTGGGAAAAGGAAAAAAGGGAAAAACCCCTTTGGGATTTGGGTTTTTAAATTTTATTCTTTTTCTTAGGGAAAAGGTTTGGAAAAAATCCCTTTTAGGTGTTTTATTTTTAGGCCCGAATTCTCTAAAACATTTTCAGGTCCTTTCCCCTCCTTAAAAAATTTGTGTTGGGCGTCTAAAATAAAAAAAAATCTTTAAATTTTATGGCCTTAAAGAAGCATGTAATTATAAAGGGAATAAAACACCTTTTTAAAGGGTTAAAAAAACCCCATCCCCCAATCCCCCCCAATTTGTTTTCAAAAATTGAAAACCAAAACCCCAAAAACAACAAGAACCTGGAAAAGTCCTCATCATTGCCATAGGACAACAGTTTCCCACAAAAGTGTTTAATAAGAAACAAAAGGGGTTTGGGTTTGCATTTGGGGGGAATTTTTATCTTTATATTTTTAAACTTTGTTTCAAAAATTTGAAAAACTTTTTTAGTTTAAAGGGAATTAAAAAATACGGGGGTTTTTTTTTTCTTTTTGGGGCCCCCCCTGTGGGGGGTTCCTGCCGGGGGGAAAGGGGTTTTAAAAAAAAAAAAAAAACAAAAACCCCTACCTTTCCATCCCAGAACTAACCCCAAAATCCTTTCCCTTTTATTTTAACTTAATTACCCCATGAAACCACCCCCCCTTTAAATTACCCCACCAACCAATTTTTCCCCCCCACCGTTTCACAAAAAAAATTGCCACCCCAAAAACTAGTCAACAAATTTTTTCTAAAACAAATCCTTTGCCATAACTTTAAAGGGGTTTAAACAGGCGGATTTCCCCGCAAAAAATTTTTTTGGGGTTCCCCTTGGATTTTTTTTGGGGTTTTATTTATATTTGTGTATTACTCGCAAAAAAGATATTTTTTTTTTTTAAAATTTTTTTATTTTTATTTTTTTTTTTTAAAAAAATTTTTTTTTTTTTTTTTCTTTTAAAATTTTTGTGGTACATTTTTGAAAAAAAAAAAACAAAAACCAAATATCTTTCCTGCAAGGGATGTAAAATAAAAACCCTTTAATTTTTTACTATTAACTTTTTTTTCACTCATAAAAAAACACTTTTTCCCCCTTTTTTTACTTATCCCCTCCTACGTAAAGATTTATCCCCTCTGGGTTTTTTTAAATTTTCTTTAATTTTTTTCCCTTGGTTTTTTTCCTTTTCCCCCGGGGGAAACGGCAAAATTTTTTCCCCCTTCCCATCTGTTTGGCGCAAAACCCGGGGAAACTTTTTCCCTTTTTAATTAAAAATTAAAAAAAATTTTTTTTTTTTTTGGGAATAAATTTAATTTTTTTTCTTTTTCCCCCCTCCATATCGGCCGGGAAAAAGGGAAAAAAATTCCCCTAAGATTCCTTATTTTTTTTGGGAAATTTTAAAAACAAAATTTAACAGAAACAGAGTCCCCCCTTTTAAAAGGAAATTTTGTTAAAAACCCTTGTATACAAAATTTAAATTTAAGCCCTTTCCTATTTTAAATTTAATTTATAAACATTGGGAAATTACATTAGGGAAAACCCCTTTTTCCCCTTTTTAAAAACCCTCTGGTTCTTTTTTCTTTCCATTTTTCTTTTTTTTTTGGGGGGAAAAGTTCAAAAACCCATGGTGAAAAAGGGAACGGAACCTTAACTTTTTCTTATTTTTTTCAATTGAGAAATTTTTTTTTTAAAAAAAAAAAAAACCCCCTGATAAGTTTTTAAAGGGGAAAATTTTGCCTGAAATGGGCTAATTTTTTAGTTTCCCCTATAAAAATTTTCGAATTTCGAAAAACCCCTTTTTAACGATGTTCCGACTTTTTTGTTAACCTAAAATAAGCCATTTTTCCCAAATTTTTTAAAAATGAAAAAAAACCAAAAAGAAAAGATACAAAAATGGCAAAAAAAATTCAAAAACTTTGAAAGCCCGTACGGGGGTTTTGGTGGCAATCAAATGAGGTTTTTGTGGGGGGGTTTGGATATTTACATGCAAACAGGGGTCAGTTCTCCAAAATAATATATTTTATAAATAACCCGCTTATTTTCATAATAAATCCGGGTTTTGATAAAGTGTATTTTCCCCTAGCGTATGGGTCTGGGTGTTAGTGGGGTTTTTGGGGGAATTGGGGCAAAACGCCTTTTGAAAAAATTTCCCTAAAATTTAAAAATTTTTCAGAGTAGAGACTGAAATTTTTTAAAGGGAAATAAAAAATTATTAATACAAATATAATTTTTTTTAAAAAAATTTTTGAAATAGTGAAGGAAAAAAACGGGGGAAAAGGGGGTAAAACGACGTAAATAGCTGTCAGAAGGTTTGTAAGAAAAAGTTGTGTAAAAGCCTTACACGGTCTTTTAAAAGGCGTAAGTGGAACCGTCACGAATGTGTAAAGAAAATGCGTATAAGTAAGGGTGAAAGTGCTGTTTGGACACCTGAACAAGGGCTTAAGCAAATTGAAAAAGGACCTTAAAGAAATGTAAAGTGACCCCTGTCGGAAAATTTTGTAAGAAATTTAATAAATTTAAAAAGATTTAAAAGTAAGCCTGTTAAAAAAACCGTAAAGTGAAGCTTAAGAAAGGCTGTAAAGAAAAGGCAAAAAGGGAAGCACGTAAGGAAGGCTGAAAAATGCTTTTAAAGTGAAGCCTGTACGCAAAGGCTGTAAAGAAAAGGCTGTAAGGGGGTTAAAAAAAGATGAAAAGGGAAAGCGTGTACAAAAGGGGAAAGGGGGAAATGAAGCGTGAAGAAAAGCCTGTAATGAAGCCTACAAGGGTTAAAAAAAGCACTGTAAAGGAAGCTGTAAAGAAAAGCCTGTAAAGTGGAAAAAAGAAAAGGCTTTTAAAAGGGGGTTTTTTTAAAAAAATTTAAAATTTAATTTTTTGGTTTTGGGTTTTTCCCCATTAAATTTTTTGATAAAAAAACCATTAAAAGGGGTTGCCCCCCCTTGCAAGTCCGTTGCAAGCCAGGATAGGGAGGTGCGGGTAGGGAGCTGTGGGTTAGACAGAGATCGCCTCCTTCATCAATACATCGATGAAAGCTGAAGCGACGTCTCCCACCTCACGGTTCCCAAACAAATAAAGGCATCAAGTTTGGGGTTGTGGGGGCTGATTCAAATGGCTGCAACAAACAGTTTTATGTATTTACTTTTTATATGCCCGAAATCTCTTCGTTAGTGACTTTTTTCGTGTTCTCAATAATTTTATTGCTTTAGTGCTCATTGTTTTCCTTGTTATGAATTTATTATTTCGCAGTGTTACCCCCGCTTAACAAACATTATAATCTGTGAAAAAATTTCTTTGGGTTTAAAAATAAAGATTTTTTTTCTTTGCAAAGGGTTCAATGTTAATTTCAAAATTTTTATCTGTTAAATACAAGAAAGCCCTATTCCGGGCATTTCATTACCTATTAAGTTTTTTGGGAAAAAGAAGAACCCCCGTGGGGAACAAATCAAAATTACGACTTCTCTGGTTTATCCCGTGGGTGATTTCACATATTTTAAAAACTGTTGGTAATGTGAGGAATCACAAAGTAAGTTGTTTTTATTTTATTTTGCACCCCATACCCATCTGTGGGCAGTGTCACCCCATACCCCTCCTGTGGGGGTAGTCAAAGTTACAGAGGTACATAATGGGTCCCCGGGACTGGACCCCAAAATTTTTATAGGGGCAAGTTACAAAGGTAATGAATCCAGGGAGATCTGGTTACAAACATGACACAAAAGTAGTGGTTTTTTGTATATTTGATATCACTGTTTTTTTTTTTATTATTTTACACCTGGGCCTTCCCCCCAAGCGGGTGGGCCCCAAAAAAAAAAAAAACTTTCACCATATTCACTCCATCCTGTCTTGCCCAAAAGGGGTTTTTTACACTACGTTTTTTAAAATGCAACATTTTAAAACCCTCCTTCAGAGTGCAGGCACTGTTTCCCTTCCAGGGCTCAAATCCGGCTCGGCTTCCCGAAAACCCCTTCATAAAAGTTACTTGCTCAACTCCAACAGCAATAAGTTTAAAAAACCATTTTTCTCCCTTAACTCCTATCAAACAGCTCACGATGGTGCTGGGAAATCCCAAACCCCTGCACACAAAACCTCCTTTACCCCCTCCCTCCCAACCTTTCCCAGGGTACCCCTACCCCCCCTTCCTTCCCCTAAAGAATGTACACTCTTGAAATCACTCGTTTCGCTCCCTTCCTCACATGTCCGAACCACCTAAAAAACCCTTCTTCAGCCCCCTTTGGGCAACAGTTTTGGGAATCCGCCCCCTCCTAACTTCCAAACTACGAATTTTGATTTTTCACACCAACATTGCCCTCAGACTACATCCCACTGCCTCCAGCCTTCCCTCGCTTTCAACATTCATACCCCTGCTTCAAAACCCCTATAAAGCGTTGGGAAAAAATATACTCTCTAATTTCCCCCCTTTGCCTCCAAGGACAAAGTTTTTTGCTCCACGACTCCCAAGTGCACCATCACCCTTTTCCCCCCCATCAATTTATGATTCACCTATCTTTTTAGACCCCTCCCCGACAGTCACTCCCAAATATCTGAATACTTTACCTCCTCCATACTCTTCCCCCCAATCTGATATCCAATCTTTCACCCCTAAACTTTTTGTTATCCCCATAACTTTACCTTTCTGTATTTACTTTTAAATTTTTTTCTTTTGCATACCCTACTTATAAATTTTCTAAAAAGTACCTTTTGCTATCCTTGTGGGCACACAACTAATGGGGATAGGCCTGACGTAATTCATCTACCGTTTTGGTGTTGCAAAACCAAAGGTTTTGGGGCTATCTCTTGGGTCGGGCCTTGTCCGGGATAAAACCCCTTGTTGAAATACTGGTCGAAAAACTTTTGGGGGTGAATGTGCCATAACCACCTGGTCCCCCGTAATCTAGAAATGGAGATGACCATATTAACCCCGAAGCTTGTACGAGAAATAAATTCTTATTTTTATTTTTACAAAAAAAAAAAAAAGCATGCTGATATTTTGGGCAGACTAAATTTAATGTTACAGGCATTTAAAAAATAGGCATAGGATATAGAAAGGTATATTTTTAAGTGTAAAATTATTACAACAAGGGCGGTGTTTTTGCGCAGGAAAAAAGTATTGGGGATTCATATTTCTCACATCCCCCCCAAGGAAGGTTCCTTGATGCTGGGCAGGGGTTCTTGATCTAGGGAACGGATCTGTGCTCCAGTTTCTGAATTAACCCTGAATACCTTCCCTCCCCCCCCCCCCGGCGCTTGAATCCTACGGGTTTAGTGCTTCCCCTTGAAAAAAAAATTATAATAATAAAATAATAATAATAATTTTTCCAAAATGGTTATTTGTTTACTGTGACTTTTGCAATTTTTAATATTATATATAATATATAATATTATATATATATATATATATATATATATATATTTTTTATTTATTTAAATTTTATTAACATATAAATAAAATTAAATTTTTTTTTATTTAATTTTAATTTTAAAATTTATTTATATATTATATATATATATAAATATATTATGTATAGGAGCCTTGAACCAAGTGAGAGAGTAATTGTGGTAGGGGGTGAATGCTAAAGTAGGAGAAAACTTTTAGAGAGGGTGTGGTAGGGAGTTTGGGGTGCCCGGTGTAAATGAAATGGGGGCCCTTTTATTTTTAATTTGTATGAAAGGGGTTTTTTTAGGTAATACATATTTTAAGAAAAAGAGGTAAAAGTTACAAGATATGATGTAGGGGGGGAAATGACGTAGTTTTTGGATTTTGAAATTGGAGATAAAAAACTGTTGAGTAGACTTTAGGTGTACATGTTTATAGGGGGCCACAGTATATAGATCACTTTTTAGTTGTAGCTACACTGGAGTAAAAGGGAGTGGGATACAAGGAGAATGAAGCATCAGGGGAAAAGAGAGGGAAGGTTTATAAACTAAAAGAGGAGGCGTTAGGGTAAGATATAAAAAGCTATTTGGAGGGATGGGCTAATGAGAGCTAGGCAATGGGGGGGAAGAGGTTGGGGGGGGTTTAAAAAAATATTTTTAGAGGTTCGCAGAAGTTTTTTTGGGGTTTCGGAAATGGGGGCGGGAGGAAAAGGGCGATTGGGGGAATGATGATGTGAAGAGGTAGTAAGGGAGAAAAAGTTAGCATTGAAAGTTTTTACAAAATGAGTGATGAAGGAGGGAAGAGTTATGGAAAAAAAAGAGGTTTAAAAAGTGGTGAAGCAATGAAAAAGAGAGCAAATGAGAGGTGGGTGAGGTTATAACAATTTTTTTGAAAAAAAGAAAAAAATTTTTGGAGTGAGTTAACAAATTAAGAAAGCCTAGAAACAAATGGATTTGTCAGTTTAAAAAAAAAAAGGGGAGAGTTTTTAAATGGAGAGTTAGAGGGATTGGAAAATGGAGGGAATATTTTTGAGGAATTGTTAAATGTTGATAAAAATAGGGAAAACTGGATTTTTTGTATAGGGCAAGGAGGAAAACCTTGTAGGGGGTGAGGAAGACCCGTTGTGAGTGTGGGGGGAAATTCGGAGGCAGTAGGGAAAAATGAAAGGGGGTAAGGGAGCGGGATTTATGGGGTAAAGATAAAATTTAAAAGCAGGTGGGGATAAGTTTTTTGGGGTGGTTGGTGCAATTATTTAATAAATGATGGAAGAGGGTAAGGTACCCAGGGTTTGGGAGAGAGCAGCATAGTTCCTTTGAATAAGGGGAAAAGGGGGTAAAAGAAGTGCAAAAATTTGGGGGGGTAAGTCTTTAGTTACCCGGCAAATGTATGGTAGGTTTTATTGAAAGAATTAAGAGTAAGACGGGGGGAATAGGATGCAGATGAACAAGGAGGGTTTAGGAAAGGTAGGGGGGTTGGACCAGGGATTACAATGAAAAAATATAAAGAACATATTTTGATAAGGCTAAAAAGATCTTTGTGGGATTTATGGATTTTGGAAAAAAGGGATGACAGGGTGGATAGGGGGGCAATTTGGGCAGATATTTCAGGTGTAGGTGTTGGAGGTAGGTTATGAAAAGCAGTGAAGAGTTTTACGAGGTAGTGGGCTCATTTGAGTACATAAAAAAGAGGGGAAATTATTTCCCAGTAAAATAGGCCCTTAGACAAGTTGTGTATGTCACCGTGGGTTTTTTAATTATTTATAGATGGGGTTGTAAGGAAGTAAAGCGGGGGTTTTTGGCAAGAGGGGGAGTTAAAAATAAAACACACAAAAGTGGGGAGTTGTCACGTTTTCTTTTGTGATGACACTGTGCTTTGGGGGAATTTTGAAA